>JBAMJV010009600.1:0-50426 GCA_037951105.1 Echinarachnius parma
AATACAACAAGGTATGATGGAACCGCTAGAATTAAAATTTTATTTTGAGGATTTGGACAATGTTACTCAGTCCCTTTAAGCAAGGAGTTAATACAAATAGGCCCATGCAGTCCAATCTTGGTCCAATCGACTACCTAGCTAGCTGATAATATGCAGTGGCATAGTGCGGTTGGACTGATTGGGGGCACACGCATTATTTTATTTTTTTGTTGGGGGGGGGGGGGGGGGGGGGGGCACATCATATGTTTTCCTCCCGTTTTCCTTTATTTGTTATGTTCCCTTTATGTGTTTTTTCTTCAAATTATTTGGGGGCACTTGCCTCCCCCCCTCCCCCCCCCCCCCCCCCCCCTTTCCGCCCTCCGGTAGCTACGAGTCTGCTACGCCACTGCTAGCTAAACTGCGTCTCTCCGCTGGGATTGTGACGATGATAATCAGTGGTCCAAGATGTAAATAAATCATACATTGATCGTGTCTCTAAAGTCTAAAGACCAAATTAGCAATATGCGACAGCGTAGTAAAAATGTCATAGCTGAAAACAGAAGCAAAATAATCAAATAACAACGACAACAATAGCAACTTAATTTTTTTTATTAAACGCTACTTGTACCAACAATTAAATCGATTTGACATTGTTGTTATAATATGTAGATGAAGAACATTATATGCCGTGTTCATGTTCATCAACCATAGAGCATAGCTCATCAACGGCATTGCATAAAATATGGTTCAATGTCATTTTAATGAAATTCTTAAGTTGGTATTCTTTGTCTAAACATGGAAATGGTGGCGCTTCATAGATAAATTGTGTGTATTATTTGCATTAGCGACGGCAGTTATTCGACGAGATGTATTTAGAATTCATTTTGTATGCACATTTGGACTAATTTTAATGAATTAACGCTTTAGAATTGATAAACCGTTGCTTCGTGACACATTTGTTTTGAAACACTAGTTTATCCTGTCGTGAATTGCATTATTTGAGGCTGGAAATGGCGCTCGAAGATATTCTGAGGAGCGTGGTGGAATTCGTAGACGCTCGGATGCCCGACCAGCGGGGCCTGATGAAGCTAGCCAACTGGAGCGGCGTGGCCTTCTTCTGGTTTGCGTCTGTGATCGTCACTGTATCGTGTGTTTTCCTCATCATTCCTGCCGTGTGGGAACATGACGAAGGCAGCTACAATAAACCAGCGACTTGGATTCTCTTGTTCTTTGTTACGAACATGTTCCTGAACTATTTCCGATGCTATTTCACTTCTCCTTTCTACGATGTTGGGAAGCTGAATGTTCCAACAGCCGAAGGAGGCAAGAATTGGGGCTACTGTGTACCGTGCCAGCAGTACATTCCCCCACGAGCTCACCATTGCACCCTTTGCCGGCGCTGTGTGTTGAAGAGGGAGTCCCACTGCTTCTTCATGGGCAAATGCATCGGTTACGCAAACCAACGATTCTTCATCGTCTACTGTTTCTACACAGCCCTCGCCAGTTTTTACGCTCTGCTTTCGTATGGCACATTTTTGCATCGTGAGATTGGGCCTATCCTGTCCACGCATTTACCACAGTACCTCCTTCCGTACGCATCCTTCAGATGGATCACCGGAGCCTTCTCCACGGTTGGAGCCTTGTCACTTCTTCTCTTCTACATCACAATGATGGTCGGCGTCGGATGCACCATACTCTTCTTCTTTCAAATAAACCTGATTTTGCAGGGACAGACGAGCAATGAGATGGCAAAGAAGACCAATGAATATGATGGAGGTGCACAGATGAACCTGCGGGAAGTGTTTGGATCGTACTGGTGGCTGTGCTTCCTCATACCTGTCAAGTTCGAACTCCCAGTTGATGGCATAACTTGGAACAGATTGAAGAACATCAAGAGTTACTAAAGCCAATGGCAAGGCTAGGACTAAGTAAAAGAGCACCCCTGCAAGTCAAGGGGCTTACTGCGTAAGCCCCTTGCGTTACTACTGTGTAATACTGATAGGTCTTTTTTCACTTGCGAACATTTTTTAAAAGACATCCAAATTTGTCATTTAAAACCGATTGTTTCGCCCCTCATTCTCACACAGTCTTTTGCATACAATGCAAAAGCAAATTTGGTCCATAATATAGGTCCCTTCATTATTTGTAAAAAACAGAAAAAACGAACTTTATGCTCACCTCCTCTTCGTCCACTGAGTAATTCCAACACACCGACCTGTATAATGGCTATGCACATGCTAGTAGTAAACAACATCTTCGCGATATAATACACGCATTCAATTCAGTACTGATATCGCTTCTACTCCAATTACACCACGTTAGTTTTTGTTCAAGCCGCAATCAATTTCTACCGAATCCATGTAGGCCATTATTCATGTCTCATCTCGGTAATCAAACCGAAAAAATACTTGCCCGAATTGTCTTCGTCCTGAATAAAGATAAGGGTGGCACTCTGTTACCGATCATGACATTACAAGGTATTGAGGCATGGCGTATTAAAAAAAGGCAAGGCAAAATAAATAGAAAACCTCTTGATCATCGAGGCTAGCCGAGGTCTCCAAAATTTAGAGACTCAAGTTTGGCCAAAATATCGCCACCGCGAATTATCGATACGTGAGATTAAATAGCGCCATCTGCGTACGAAATCAAAAATACAGTTTCTGATAGTCAACTCGTGTATTACGTACACACGGGAATTTCGGTGGTTTTTATGGACTTCAAATCGACAGGAAAAAACACTTTTTGGACTGTTTCATGTGATACAAGACTTGATGTCAATGCTTCCAGCTATTATTGCATCGTTTTACGTGAGTATGGTATATCGTAGTGATGGGAATTTCACATATTAGGGTTTTTTTTTTTTGCCGTAATGCCTTATGTACATTGGCTATGAGATCCATATTGCACGATATGGCAATAGGTCTACACCTGGTAAAAGAGACTGGGGCCCAATTTAGGATTGACATATCATTCATATAATGACAAAAAAGATAGCCTCTTACATTTCTGTTGACATTTTTCTTTTCTATCAGAGTGATGAGACCTAGAGTGTTGGAAAGTTTCATGACAAGACGTTGAATAATATAAATAATCTTATTATTATTGCCAGTGAAAGATATAAACAGCAGAAATAGATTTTGTTTCACATTGAGCATTTTTACATTCATTTTCTGTGTATCATTGATTTGAGCTTTGAGCTTATTGAATTTAGGGCCGATTAGAAGTTGAACTGTATTTTATCATGTATTTGCAATTTGTGATGTAAATCATTTGACAAATGAAACAGACTTTCTAAATCTAAGAAAAAAAATTAATTAAAAACTTTATCTTCCCACCTAAAAGTGTATCGAAACAAGTTTTGAGAAAAAGTTCCACAATTGGTCAATGCTGTTTGTGTTTGAATGTTAGATAAAAAAAGTTAGAAAAAAATTGGAATTCGCTAATAATGTCAGAAGAAGAAATTTGACACAGCCAAAGAACTGAAATAAAGGAAATCTTTAGAAAGAAAAGACACAGCCGCATACTATGTACAGTATGTAAGTTTTATGTTCCCACATACACTTTTGCCCAGTCCTTGGAAGTTTGCAAAGTGTACTAAAAATGAAGTCATTGTATTAGTAGAAAGTAGATACCTACTTGCATACTGAGCACCTATCTACTGTTTTACCCAATAAATGTGCATCATGTGCATGTATGTAATATATTATTGGTTGACCCTTTTTTGAATTGCATAATAAGCAATGATATTAAGTCTGTACATTGAACATGAAGTTTGAGGCAGTTTGCTAAACCTTGACTACTCTATGACTAATCTATGGATGCGTGGTGTTAATTGTTAAACATAGCTACAATTTGAACTACAATTGAGGTGTAGATAATTTTTGTATAGTGGTTTTATTTATTGTTTGGCTGATGATGAGTCATGGGAATTCTGACTTTATGGCTGAACAGTGTAGTGAGTACACATAACACATTAAAGAGCATATTATTTTTTGATTGATGTCAAAATTGTGTATATTTTGTAAATATTCAACTTATGCTGATGCACATTGTTCTTTGAATAATTATTACTCTGTAAATTCAGAGAGTATATTCTATAATTTTGAATTTTGATACTTATCTGTAGAACTTTGTTTCTGGTTTTGTATCCAGTTTGTGGTTTGTTCACTCAAATGTTCAAAGTTTGCTTGCTGTGTAGTGCTTTGTAGAAAAGCCAGTGACTTATGCATGTATGTCTTAAGTTTGCAATTAAATATAATACTGACGGATCATATCTCTTTTGACATAAAACAAAAGTACTAAATCATTCCCCTAATGTGTTGGTACTATATTTTGGAACATTCTGTTTTGTTATCTGAAAGTATGCTGTATGTAGTTTAAAATCTATCTTTGATAATATTATTAATACACATGTACGTGTACATTATATTGCATTTCCTATTTCAAAATTAGTTCTCTTTTACAGACAATTAGTAAAAGGTTTCAATTGTTATAGAAACTATTCCTCTTTGTGTATTTGACATGAAATACAGTTGTACATAAAATGTACTAAAACTACTAATTCATGATTTGGAAGATGATTTTTTTATACTAAAGCTTGTACTGTACAACATATTTGTGTGATATGTTTATTGTGATTTAATAAAGTTTGAATATTTCACTACTATTTTACAAACAAAACTTAATTCATTGTGCATCAAACAATTATTTGTATCAAGTTTATACTTAATAGTCAAACCTGAATTTAATGGGCCACCTGTCTATGTTAGCCAACCTGCATAGTGGCCACCAGAAGTGATCCCTCGCAGAGAAAAAAGTATTTCATGGAACCTGTCTACAGTGGCCATTTTAAATCTCCCTCAGGTGGTCACTTTGCACAGGTTAGACTGTATATATGGCCCCGTTGCAGAAAGAGATAGAATCAATTGTAAATCAGATTATGTGTTCTAAATGCGCAAATCTGATTGGTTGAAAAGTGCAAATTTTCTGACTTACGATAATTGTAACTTACAATTGATTGTAGATCTTTCTGCAACAGGGCCCATAATTTGAGTAAAGAGTACAGTTCAACTCCACAATAATGATACCCATGTTCTGACATACAAGACAGTATCCACACCTGCACGCAATGCCTACTTACCATGTACATACAGTAGTGTACCTAAACACTTAACACACTTACATTTCTTTTGTACAATTTGTTTTAAGAATACTATAGGTACATGGTCATGTATTTATTAGCGTAAAGAATATTTTGTTTTGTCAAAACAGAAATGTTGCCCCAACCAAAGAAAAACTACACGTTTTGCTGTATTTGTATGCCCTATAGATTGAGAACTTGAAACTTGGCATCATTGAAATGTTTGTGGCCTGGTGCTTATTTTGGTGGTCCTGGGACAGCGGGCCAGTGTTAATGTAAATTTCCAATTGGTAGGTATGGGCAGAGAATATGTTTTCATACCTTTGGATGCGAGATGGCTCATTGATACAAAACATTTGTTGAGAGATAATGTTGTGATCATGAGATTGTGAAGAATGAGAACTCAAATTAAAAATGATTCATGTACAATGTACATGAAAAGTAGTATGCAGTGATTGTGCAATGGTGGCTGTAGTGATTAAAGTGATCCATTAACTTCATAAGATTTTTTTCAAAAGTGATAATTGAGACTAAACGTATTATCATACACCAAATATAATTGTAAGATACTCCTGAATGAAAGTATCATAGAAAAAAAGATGCTGTTTACCTAGTGAAAAGGAGGAAATTTATGTCAGATTTTATCACCTACTACCCACTGATTGTTTGTGAGAAGTATTAAATTTCAGATACTTTTGACTACAATCAAAAAGCATTCTGGAACACTTCTCAATTCAATCATAAATATCTCCATAATTAGGGAGACATTTGACAAATCAAAACCCATTTCATTCTTCTGTTACCATAAGCCAAACATCATAGTACTGTACATGAAAGCTCTCAAAATGATTTTGGTTGAATTTGACAAAGTTAATGGACCACTTGAAAATGACAAGATAAAAAATACAAATAAATCTTTACCAATCTATCTTCTGTAGCAAATAATATTAAAAGTTTATTAGCAATTCAAATCCATATATATTCCATATTTATAAATTTATATATATTATCTTCATACATTGTATGATTCTTTGCTAACATACATTTCAATACATAGACTCTTGTAATAATAACATCTCAATATCAGGAGAAAATACCTGAATACATGAACATAGTGTACTGTTGTACATAAATAAAAGTTCAAAATGATAGCATAAAATTGAGTAAAAATGAAAGCATGAAAGGCACAACAGTATAAAGACATGGAAATCATAAAAATATGACCATTTTGCAAAACAATAAGCCAGTTCGTAATTAGACTATGGAGCTTGGGTGACGACAGAGGGCGTAGTCCGATATTCCATCAACGGGCGATCAACGTACAGTAAAGTGTATGGTAGTATGTCATATTACCGGATAATTTTAGTTTGACAGCATAAAACAAACATTAGATGCATAAAATCAAAGTGGAAAAAATACGAGCAGCTGCATAAACTCATAAAGAACACATTTGATGTAAAGTATATTCAAGAATTTACCGATTTTTCTCCATATCAACTTTCTTGTAATCATCTTTCTTGTGAATGATCTAGGTGAATCATTCACACGCAATAATGATACCAAGGCGGGCGATAAGCATACCACCCATTCGTACAATGTACCGTTCAAAATTGAACGCTATGTTTTAGGACGCCAACGGCAAGGAAAACAGACGGGATATAATATTTCTTTCGACATGTTGCGCGGTCTTCAAAACAAGAAAGTCGGTAATCATTATCAATTTATATAAATTGTGGATCACATGAACGAAATTTTTTTGCATTTGCTAATAAATGGAGAGAGAAATCAGACGGCAAAAACTGTTTTTGCGTTGGATAGTGCAGCAAGCGGAAGACGATAATCTCCGCACAATGCTATGTACACTATTATGTACACCTATACGTGCGTGCTAGCCAGGCCAAGCAAGGCTCGGTGAAATTATTGATCAATAAATATCATCATTACACATGAATAACACATTCTATCAAACCGGTTCTTGTTCTATGAAATAGTACATATTATGCTATTAACCTCTGATGTGGTGAATACAAAAATGATGGGCTTATTTTTATCCTGATCCAGATTTTAAAAACGTAAACAAATAATTCGCATTCAATTGCACGTGTGGCTCCTTTGATTCTCACGATCGATGGAATATCAAAATACCCGGAAATAAATACGCGCATGCGCAGATTGTAACTACGAACTGGCTTATTGCTTTTGATCTTCTAAACTCTGCTTATTCTGTGATGGGTTGCACGTTGACACCTGCCTTTCTTATTGACTGGAATTCTTTGTACAATTGATCCTATCAACATGTAAAATACTACAGCCAAAAAGGTTTCCTGCATATAAACAATTTTCTCTGGTTTGGCAAAGTGTTCCCACCCTCTGCATAGAAATAATGTCCCATTATTAATCAGTCAAATATGTAATGACATTTCTTTGTGAGCCAATCTTCAATGGCCCATGTATTAAGGAAGACTTAAATTAACAGAAAATTAAAGATTTACTTACAAGTGGCTGAGTTGTAACACACAACCTAAATAAGCAACACTTAAGTTCTCTGAGGCCCAATCTTACAATGGCTATTGACTTGTAAATTGATTTTTTAAAAAGATACCTTTGATGATTAAACTGGAATAAAATCCAAGTATCAAAAGAACACATTATTGCACTTTATATTGATTATGACTAATTAAAATTAAGAACAAAGCAGGCTTTATATCATGACGTATTAATGTGCAGAAGTAAAGCAAGAGAAAATGCATACAATATTTGTGCATATCCCTAACAATGATTAAACATTTCATTGCATTGTCGAACTGTATATGATTACAATGTCTAATCAGAATTCAGACAACGCAAACTATACATTCCACAAAATAAATAAATTTTGCATCATGAGTTTCTTATGATTTCAGAAACTTTAAAAATGTCCCATCAAATATTGTTGGAACATTATTTAGAGTTAAGATGCTTTAAAGCATCAACATGGAGAAAGTTGTTGATGAGTTGGGTTCGGTCAAGATAGAACTACTGATCAGATTCTTCCTCCCCATCACTCTATAGATGATGTTATAGAACAGTGGAACCTCATTAAAAAGAGCCCTGATATAACAAAACTCTCTTCTAATACAAGAACATTATTTTGCTGGTCCCAGCCCTTCATTGTCATATTGTGATAAATCGTTATTCTGAAAACTGTCTTACAGGTATCTTTTCTTTCCTTGACCACGCCCATTATTGCTGAGTTAGCCAATCAAAATCGTTGTTTAAAAATGTTAATTTGCCCCCTCAGCCAATCAAAGTGGGTTAAAATGCGTATGCGTCGCATGTTTTCTTAAAGGGATCTACCTGTAGTAACTTTGTTGACATGTGCAAAAAGTGATGAATGGTTGATGCAATGTATATTATTGTTATCTCATATGTCCACAGGGTATTGTGTGAAAATTTCAAGTCAAATGGACATTGCATGGCCAAGTAATGAGCGAAAATGCAAAGTGATATTCAATAACTCACTGCACTCACTTTGTACACAAAAGAAAAACTCGCCCGGAGTTTTTCTTATCTGAATACTTCGATCGTACATATCTTTGTAACGAAAGGGAAATTTGAAAAACCGAAACCTGTCCCATGATTTTATTGTTAATACAAATACAACAAGATATGAGGGAACCGCTAGAATGAATAATTTATTTTGAGGATTTGGACGATGTTACTAAGTCCCTTTAAATGCGCGCTTTTAACTAGCGCACAAATGCAATTTTCAATCAACGTTCAAGAAATTTGTATTTTTATTGTCAAAGAATATTTTTGTAAGAATAGGATTTTCCTATGGTTAAATTTTCGATGGACTTTTCTCCCCCTCACTCTCATTTTCTAACTTTTTCTCACTAACACACACTCATGCACACAACATACATAGGGAGCTCTTCAAAATCTCAAATATATGTCTTAAAATATTGTTAAACAAAGATATAACAAAAGAATAGATAGTCCCATAGCTGTCTCAGTATATAAGTAAAATGTATGATATGATAAAAGAAAAGATACTTTTCAGAATACACATTTTGGACAAAATAAGACATCACTGCTTGCGCAATTGCGCTTACAAAGGCGCGCCAGCTGATAGGGGCAAACAAACTTCCAGAGATAATACAAAAGTTAGGATAGTTTTCAGAATACCGGTTTTGTCAGAAGCCTAAGATAATATAATTTTTGAGAAAAAGTTTTCAGAAGCCACCCCCTGATAATTAACAAGGTAATTTTAATGGTCCCCAAGGACCTCTTTTTAAAAAGATTCCACTGAATCTGCATTGTCTATCCTCTCATTAACCCCCTCCCCCCCCCCCCTTCCCCCCCCCCCCCCCCCTCTCCAATAATGACTACGTTTAAGTAGAAACATGAAGATACAGGTTTTTACAGCAGGTCTAGCAAAGAGAGATCTTGGGCTGGGCTGAGTTTGCTCGAGATTGATCTCTTCTTGAATCAAGCTCCCCGTCACTTCGTTGTTGTTGTTGTGTCTGCTGTTCATCGTCCGTACTCTCGTGACCCCCCTCAGCCCCCATAACGGCAGTGGCCCCCCTGGTGGAGTGGATCTCCTCCACGCTGAGCTGGTGACGGAGCGTGGTGCTGGATGCCCGCAGCTGATTGGCTCGTAGCAGTGGGAGGAGCTGGGAGGAGGCGGGGCTCATGGAGGGGGTGGTGCACCTGGAGGCGCTGATGTCACATCCCCCTAGCAGCTTGATTAGCTCTTCTTCAGTGGGCCCCCCAGGGACAATGTCAGCTGGATAAGGAAAAGAAAAAAACAACATGGAGAACAAGCTTCTTGTTAGAATCAGTTCAGTTCAAAATTATAAACTAGATGGATCTTCGACTGCGCGCAGTCGAAATGTATGCCTCCGCTATTGCGCGATTTATATGAGTCACCTTTGACCTTTGACCTAGCGACCCTTTAATCTAATCAGGTCATTGGCTTCTCAAGACACATACATGTACCAAATTATATGGCAATCTGTCGACAAAATCTTGAGATATCACGATTAAGAGCTATTTTTCACATACAATTAGCCCTACAACCTTTGACCTCATGACCCCAAAATCTAATCAGTTCATTGGCTCCTCAAGATACATACATGTACAAGTTTGGTGGAAATTCTTCAACCAGTTCTTGAAATATCGCGATAACGAGAACGGGACGTACGGACGGATGGACAACCAGAAAACATAATGCCTCCGGCCACTTCGTTGCGGAGGCATAGAAATACAACATAACAAAATCAATGCGCATATAGAACATGGCTGGGACCTCTGAAAAGCAGCAGTTACTTGTGTTCGCAGACCCTCTACTTAAATATAAACAGCAATTTTAGACAGGGCATACCATAAAAGAAAACAAATCATGAGGTACACACAAATTACATGTATATTAAATCGTGTACTGTTTAACATTAAGATAAAATTATTGTTTTTTCAGTCTGCCATTAATGGATATTATACATAGATTTAAACAAAATCATACATTTAAACAATTTTTTTAGTCATGCTCTATTTATATTAGCATCTAGTACAACACTCACGTTTGTCAGTTTTCTCGCTCTTGTTGAATATGTCCATTGCTGAAGAAAGATCCCACATCTACAGAAATAAAACAAAAGAAACAAAATGTTAAAGTGCAGGAAGACAGCAAAGAAACATTTCAATGCGGCTGTATCAGAAGTAGTAGAAAAAATTCAAAAAAATATAAAAAGATATAGTACTATATATTGTTCTCTTTTACATACATATGAACAAAATGAATGAAAATCATCTGGAATCTGACTATGCACCCACATGCATATAACAAATTTTGCACAATTCTTTTATCAGTAATCAGTAAAATTAAACTAAGGGAATACAACGAGACGGGGGATTCAGGCAACCAACCCAAGTGATTAGAAGAAGAGAAGAAGAAAAATAAATGTCTGATGTCAAACTCACCTGAACGCCTCCGTTGGCGTGACCCGTGAAGAGATATCTCCGGGGTCGCGACCCCATCCGACTTGACCCCTCACACTCGTGAACGCAAAACGAGGAGATACTGCTGCCATCCACAGAGCGTATCACACAGACTCTGTGGGAGATAAAGGCAGGAATGGAAGGGAAGTGGTTACTCACATAACGTAACATGAGCATTAATATAGCACATTTTCAAATGTGTTACAAAGTGCATACACTATGTTTGGAAATTGGAATCCATGTAGGCCATTTGTAATTTCATAGACTACACGCTACAGGTATTACATATCTAGGCTATACTGGGAATTAAACAAATGCAATTAAAAACCATTATATAGAGATTTGTATCAAGATTTTAATTGCAAATCTTTGTTGAGGATGTTTATATTGAAACAGAATTACATATTTAACAGTCCCCAAAATGATTTCATGTCTACAATGTGATTTTATATGATACATAGGTATCAATAAATGCAAAAGAACAAGAAATACACTTTAGGATAATGACCACATTTAGTAGCCTAGCGTGGTCAGACTGATTGGGGGGGGGGGGGGGGGGGGGCACACAAACAATTATCGAGGGGGAGGGCACACCTTATATTTTTCTTTATTTGTAAAAAGATTTTACCCTAGTGTTTTTTTGTTTTGTTTTTGTCCCAAGACCCAAGTCATAAATTGTACAAGATTTTCATCAAAGAAATAGATAGGAAGAAAAACTAGACAGTGACTTGGTCTAATTACCTTTGTCCCGTTGAGGATAGTCTGACGTAGACCTGGTCCGTGTCGGGGACCACCTTCTGCACAAACACCTGCTGGTCATCCCGCTCACCATACGGTCCTGTGGCCATCAAACAAATAGAGAAACGTTCAAAGATTTATACAGATTACATTCATTACAATGTTTAATGTGTTTTGAGAACATCTAATACAAATACACATAATACATCATATACCTGCTACAATAACACCTTTGTATATAATTTCATCACCTATAAAGGGAAACAAGAAACTTGGCCACTGTTAACGGGTGACATCTATAAACAGGTTCCATAATATTGTTTTTTTGCTGTAGGGAATCACTTTAGATTGCTGCTATAGACAGGTGGCCACTAAGACAGGTTTGACTTTATATGCAAATTGGCAATGGATCACTCTGATTATTAGATAAGGGCAAAGAGACAACCTGTTTTCTAGTATTGAGTTCAAATAAAAAAATGTTACCTCCATTGAGGTAGAGGTAGTGCTTTGAAATACAATTTGTATACTTCCATTTGTTTTCTTGAAGAAAATTAAAGACATTTTAAAACTTGAATTTGATAGGTTTTCTTTAAATGTGTAAGTAAGCATAGAACTGGTAGAAGTAAAGTGCCCCTATACTAAACCGCCTTACACAATGAAAAAAAAGGTATGATTAAAACTACTTCTTAAAGAAACTATTAAGGAGAGATGATTTTCTCTTACCTATATCATTGCCCGCCATCAGGCACGTCTGTGGCTCTGAATCTTCCAATGAAAGGACCTTGAAAGAGGCTAGAGGCGTCGAACCTGGCTGAGTTGAGATCATTCCCCTGAAACGTGTCACGGTCCAGGTTCTGGCATGGTTGCTGTCAGAACACACTATGAGGAGGAAAAGGGACAAGTCAAGCAAAATTAATTTAAGTTATAAAAAAAAACAATGGACATGCATACCAAACATTAAAACAAATATTGTGAGAATTATTGAGCACTAAGTTCACATGCTCTTATTGCTTCATGAAAAGAACTTGAAAGAGGCTGGAGGCTTTGAGTCAGGCTCGGTGGATATCATTCCCCTGAATGGTCTAAGTGCAGGCATGATTGCTAGAAAAAGAGAATCTAAAAAGTCAAATTTTGTGACAAATACTAGACCTGTATAACAGAAAGATAACTTAACTTTGTCTGATATGTGTGCACTGATATCCAATATTCTATATTGATGTGACAGAGATATACAGGAGGGAGTGCCAAATGCCCCCAAGCCATAAAACTCCTACAAATCTATAACCAGAACGTCAATGACGTAGCACTCATCCGGCATCTCGCAACATCAAATATCGCAAATTTCATGTGGTACACTTTTCAACTGGTCAAAAAATAAAAATGTGATGCCCTGGAAGGGACATAAAAATTAATTTAAAAAAAAATAGAGTGAAAAAAATATAGATTTGACGCCCCAGAAGGGACATGGGGAAAAAAATAAATAAATAAATAAAAAAAAAAATAATAATAATAATTAAAAAAATAATTAATAAAAAAAAAAATAAATAAAATAAAATAAAAAATAAAAATAAATAAATAAATAATACAAATAAATGAATAAATAAATAAATAAATAAATAAATAAATAAATAAATACAAAATTACCATAATTAATTCATGGAGAAAAATTTCAAAATTCTGTGTGGAAGTTTAGTGTACCAAAGTTAGCTCTACCAGATAAAGCAAACCAAATCAAAATCGGTCGAGAAATGAAGAAGAAGCATTTTTTGTGATTTGTGGAATAAATTTGCATAAATTACCATAATTAATTAATGGAGACAAATTTCAAAATTCTGTGTAGAAGTTTAGTGTACCTAAGTTAGCTCTACCAGATAAAGCAAACCAAATCAAAATCGGTCGAGAAATGAAGGAGAAGAAGCATTTTTTGTGATTTTTGGAATAAATTTACATAAATTACCATAATTAATTAATGGAGAAAAATTTCAAAATTCAGTGTAGAAGTTTAGTGTACCAAAGTTAGCTCTACCAGATAAAGCAAACCAAATCAAAATCGGTCGAGAAATGAAGGAGAAGAAGCATTTTTTGTGATTTTTGGAATAAATTTGCATAAATTACCATAATTAATTAATGGAGAAAAATTTCAAAATTCTGTGTAGAAGTTTAGTGTACCAAAGTAAGCTCTACCAGATAAAGCAAACCAAATCAAAATCGGTCAAGAAATGAAGGAGAAGAAGCATTTTTTGTGATTTCGAATAAATTTGCATAAATTAGCATATATAATGAATTTCACGATTCTGTGTAGAAGTTTTAAATCCCCCTCCTAGCCCTATCTTATGAAACAATCAGAATCAAAATCGGTTGAAAAATAACGAAGAAGAAGCATTTTGAAAACTGTGGACGGACGGACGGACGGACGGACGGACGGACGGACGGACGGAAGGACGGACGGAAGGACGGACGGACGACGGACGCCACGGCATGGCATAAGCTCATCGGGCCCTTCGGGCCGGATGAGCTAAAAATGGTCTTTTTAGATTTAAAAGCTTGTAAAGTCACCTGAAACTAGATATTTCTCTAAGAGCATGACATAAGTGATGGGGTTGTAATGTAAGGCAAAGAAACAAAAGTAGAAATTTAAGGAGAACATGAGAACTCCTTTTCAAAAATGGTAAGGATTGAAAGTCAATTAACTCACCAGAAACTAGATATTTCTCTGAGAGCATGACCTTTGTGATGGGGCTGCGATGGACAGTGAAGGTCTGGAAGAGCTGCGGCCCCTGGCCCACTGTCTCTGGGTGCTGGACTATGACTCGCACCTTGCCTGAGCTCGTCCCGTATGCTATCTCTATCCAGTTGCCACTCAGACCTGTATGCGAGAACAAAAAAACATAGTGAGAAAAAAAAATATGTTAAAGTAGCTACGTGAACAAAATTATAACATGAGAAGTTATACACAAATATAGAGCTTGGGGCTTACATGCGCATCAGAGATCCAAGTAACAGCAATTAAGAAACCCATCTCAGGATCGATAATAACCGCTCTTCAGATGAAAAACTAGATGGATCTTTGATTGCGCGCAATCGAAAATTATGCCTCCGCTATCACGCGATTTTAATATCAAGCCCAAATTAACATGCACTGATTTAATTTTTAAAAATATTTTTCATATATTTTGAGTCCTGTGACCTTGACCATATGTCCCCAATCTTTGATGGCTCCCTAAAAAACATTCAGGTATCAAGTTTGATTGAAATCTGACATTTACTTCTTGAGATTTTGGCATTACAAGCTTTTTTGCATGTATAATGAGTCCCGTGACCTTGACCTCAACCTCATGACCCCAACATTTTATGGCTATGTTGACTCATTATGATACATTCAGGTACCGAGTTTGATTGAAATCTGACATTCAGTTCTTGAAATTTTGCCATTACAAGCCATTTTCACATACATATCGAGACCTGTGACCTTGACCTTTGACCTAATGAACCCCATAATCTAATCAGATCATTGCCACCCCAATATCTACACTAATACCAAGTTTGAATTTGATCCGTCAACCAGTTCCTGAGATATCGCGAGAACGAGGCATTTTTGTATATATATCGAGTCCTGTGACCTTGACCTTTGACCTCATGACCCCTTAAATCTAATCAGATCATTGTCATCCCAATATGTACTCTCATACCAAGTTTGAAATAGATCCGTCAACTGGTTCTTGAGATATCGCGAGAACGAAAACGGGACGGACGGACGGACGGACAACCCGAAAACATAATGCCTCCGGCCACTTTGTTGGCGGAGGCATAAAAAAACAGTTCACTGTTTTGATGACGTCACATTGTGGACAGACGAGTGTTAGCAGACGATGTATCATTGAATATGTACACGCCTGTAGTAATCTTCATGGTTGAAGGACACAGGTCTACCACGAAGAAGTCATTAGTGCACTCCTATTGTCTGTTTTAGGTTTCTCCTAAACATATTTGTTTAATAAAAATAGGCAAACATAACTGATTTTCCGAGGGAAACAAACATGAGGCCTCTGATATTTCAAATAATGACCATTGCAGACAAGCTCTGCAAAACATTTATAATGTAAAAAATATAATATTCACATTCACATTTTTTAATGCGGGGTAAACGCGGAGCTTGTCTAAGTTTAAATTTTAAGTATTTAACAGCATTAAAATAATTGATATAAGCAATGATAATAGTTCATTTTCCAAGTATTTAACATCATTAACATAATTTGAAGAAAGTGCTTTAACAAGTCAAGTAAAGATGTATTACAAAGTAGAACCTACTGCTCTTTGGTGTGAGATAGACGCTGAGTGCAGTGACTGCATCATTGGCCGGATCCTTGTACAGCTCCGTCACCAGCAGATCCTTGTCTTTGATCCTCAGGGGAAACTTCTGCATGTCTAAATGATTTAGGAAAGTGATTATTATTATCGTTATTACATCATGATGAAGGGAATATAATGTTATTTTAGTGTAATAAAGGAAAAATACAAATTTGTAATACACATACATATATTTATTATAAATACTACAGTTATTGCCACAATCATGACTAATTCATGGTTCATTCAAACCAAATATACATTCTGCTAATTTCACTTTGGTTTAAAATAGAAATCGTTCTTTAAATTCTTAAAATAGTAATAAGGATAAAAAGGCAAATGGAAAAACAAAATTAGCTTCATTCTCTTAAAAACTAACACTTTAAATAAAACACATGAAGAAAACTAGATGGATCTTTGACTGCGTGCAGTCGAAAATTATGCCTCCGCTATCACGCAATTTTTATATCAAGCCAAAATTAACATGCACTGAATTAGTACTGTAAACTCAATTTTGATGGTAATTCATCAACCAGATCTTGAGATATCGCAATTACGAGCTATTTTGGCGTATAACGAGTCCTGTGACCTTGAACTTTGACCTCATAACCCCAAAATTGTATGGCTACACCAGTCCCCTAAGATACATTCGGGTACCAAGTTTATTGAAACCTGACATTCAGTTCTAGAGATTTTGCCATTACAAGCTATTTTAGCATGTATTTATAGAGTCCTATGACCTTGACCTTTGACCTCATGACCCCAAAATTGTACGGCTTCATTTGCTCCCAAAGATACATTCACATACCAATCTTGATTGAAATTTGACATTCGGTTCTTGATATTTTGCAATTACATGCTATTTTTGCATAGGTATATATTGCGCCCTGTGACATTGACCTTTGACCTCATGACCCCCAAAATCTAATCAGATCATTGTCACCCCAATATGTATACTCATACCAAGTTTGAAATTGATCCGTCAACCGGTTCTTGAGATATCGCGAGAACGAAAACGGGACGGACGGACAACCCGAAAACATAATGCCTCTGGCCTAAGGCTGAGTCGGTTCGGTCGATCACACCGGTTACCGACCGTTTCAATCAGGACCCGGTTTCGTTATATCGGAAACGGTGCCCCGAAAAGAAAAAAAAAATAAATACAATGTTAAAAAAGAAATTAAGATTATCACAATAATGTAGCGGAATTCAAATAAAAACATTTACTTTAAAGAGTGGTTATTTTCGAGAAATTCTTGGTTCTTTACTTCATTTGACAGTCAGAAATTGAACAGGAAGCGCAAAATTGCTAGTCATTTGAACGATATTGTCGGCGGATGTGCACACAATGTTAGTCCGATACTCCAGGGGAGTTGTCTGATGGATCTTTGTATGATCCAGCTGATAAGCCAGTGCATTCAAAAAGTAGCTCAAAATACGTTTTTTGGTCATTTGCACCATTTAAAAATGTTTTGATATTCTACTTACATGATTTCATGGCGTTTGATAGCTGAACAGAAACAAAAATTAGCCCCAAAACAATGAAAACAATTACGCAAAATATCGATAAAAAACGACTACATCGCTCCTATTCGCTTGTATACTTTGTGTGCAAACGTATGGCCATGGCCGGCCTGGGATGAATTAACATAGTTCCACCGGCCGGCGGATGAATCTCGCGTAAGAAAAAAAGACCCGTAACTTGCATGCAAAGTATACGAGCGATATGCATGAAACAGCGGCCCGAAAACTTGCTGCATGCTGTAGCTCAATTCATCAACCTTCGATCCTCACGATCACGAATGTTCCTTGGAAATTTATCGATAATTCAGCACAGTTTTTTCATTGTTTTGGGGGTGATTTTGTATTCTGTTCAGCTTTCAAATGCCATGTTATCATGTAAGTAGACTACCAAAATGGTGTTGATTGCGAAAAGGCTAATTTATAGCCACTTTTTGAGGGCAGTGGCTCACAGTCACAAGCGATCGTTTCCCCCCGACTAGCGGGCTAAGTTTCTGTGAACCGCGTTGCGATGGGCAATGGTGAACAAACGATCGATTTATAGGTCCAATTTACTTCGAAAAAAAATACTTTTCATGCGAAACTGAGTTAATTCTGGATAGTCTGTAACTATTTTCCCGTAAAGATTGATATGTAAATCCATAAAAGCCTCAGTATTTATAATGTTATTTGCATATAAAAAGAGCAATATAAGCCCCAAACAGTGTATTTTTGCCGATGCGTGCACGATTGCGTGATTTTACCGGTCCGAGTTTCGACGGTAAAAATTTATCGGGATACCGGTTCCCGACCGGTAAAAGTTTATCGGGACCCGGTTCCGACAATTACCGACATGACTCAGCCTTACTCTGGCCACTTCGTTGGCGGAGGCATAAAAACTGACAAATTCTCTGTACTATACTGAGCAGTAGAACAGTTTTACTCTTACCTATTCCTATACAAGCAAACATAAACTTTACTCATCATTTTGAGCATTTTCTAATATGATAAGGTTTCTTATAAACAGTATGATCATATCATACTCACCAATATAGTATATGGATCCATTCGTGCAGCCTAGAAGGAGGAATGACCCGGCAGTGTCATAGCTGGCAATGGGTTGAACATCTTGAACCTGAAAAGCAATTATAAATAGGACATACTATCAACATTACAATTAAAGGGATAGCACAGTTCTGGTCCAACCAAATGTTAGTAACTAAAACTTGTACATTATCATTGAGACTGATCGTTTTAACTCAACCACGCTTGAATAGTATCTAGAAAGACATATTGAGGGCTAAGTTAGAAGGTTGTTTTCATTCAAATAGCTGCTGTTTACACTACATGGTACCCTTCAGACACATTCAAATTAAACCATTTTTAAATACAAATTATGATTGTGAGTTTTTGAATGATGATACAATAAACAACACTGTCAATCAAAAACAATGTTAAAGTAACTTTTGTAAAAATCTTTTAATGTGTAAGCTGTATAAAATATATTTCCTGAACTCATTGAACAAATGTGGTGCCCACTTGCTACATACCTCTCATGTCTGTGTGAGTGCATGCCACACCCCAACCTTTCAAACATGACTACTAGCAACAATTTGTCTACCAATGAAGAACACTTTTATTGTTATCACTGATGGTGCTGGTATTGTAGTATGTGTAGCTATTTTTTTTGTTGTAAAATTTTACTAAATACCTTTCATGTCTGTGTAAGTGCATGCCACACCCCATCCTTCCCGACACAAATAGTTGCTACAGTCGACTATCGATGGATGACTTAATTATCATAGCTGTTAATATTGTTATTATTACTGATGCTATTGTTGTTGTTGTTGTTGTTGTTGTTGTTGTTGTTGTTGTTGTTGTTGTTGTTGTATATGTACAGGTTTATTTTGTGTGTGTAAATGTTGCTGTTTTTGTTGTAAAACTTCTTTACTTACCTGCCATGTTTGTGTGAGCGCATGCCACACCCCAACTTTCCCCACATGACTAGTAGCAACCAGTTGACTGCCGATGAAGAATAAACTGTCCACCTGCACACCAAGGTTGAAAGTGCCTAAAAGAAAACATGCATGAAAGAAATAACATAGTAAATATAGTAACATGAACATTAGTACACAGATCTGGGAATAACATGTAATGAAAGAGAGAGGTTTATGAATTGATTAGGAATCATAGAAATAACATAGAAATAAGATAGATATGTGCAGAAACAGTCATTTTAAGGGGGATGGGGGGAAGGGCAGGTACAGAAAATATCAGATAGGCAAATGGATAATGCAAGTCAAACATCAAATTACTTAAAAGTGAACAAATTGAAATCAAATCATTCAATAAAACATCCCTCAATATAAAAACATCCTTCCATAAAATTACAACCAACTAATGGAGAAAAAAAAACTGAAATCAAATCAATCCAAGCATTAAAAACTAGATGGATCTTCAACTGCGTGCAGTCGAAAATGATGCCTCCGCCATTACGCAATTTATTTATATCAAGCCCAAATCAACATGTACACTGAATTGATTCTGTCAACTCAATTTTGATGGTACTCTGTCTTTTAGATCTTGACGTATCACAATTATGAGCTATAAGTGACCTTGACCTTTGCCCTCATGACCCCAAAATCTAATAAGATCATCAGCCCCCCAAGATACATACATGTACCAAGTTTGGTCAGAATCTGTCAATCCCTTCTTGAGATAACGCGATCACGAGCTATTTTTGCATATATAATGTGCTCTGTGACCTTTGACCTCATGACCCCAAAATCTAATCAGATCATTGGCCCCCCAAAATACATACATGTACCAAATTTGGTCAGAATCCTTCAATCCGTTCTTGAGATAACGCGATCATGAGCTATTTTTGCATATATAATGAGCTCTGTGACCTTTGACCTTTGACCTCATGACCCCAAAATCTAATCAGATCATCGGCCCCCCAAGATACATACATGTACCAAGTTTGATCACAATCTGTCAATCCCTTCTTGAGATAACGCGATCACGAGCTATTTTTGCATATATAATGACCTCTGTGACCTTTGACCTTTGACCTCATGACCCCAAAATCTAATCAGATCATTGGCCCCCCAAAATACATACATGTACCAAATTTGGTCAGAATCCGTCAATCCGTTCTTGAGATAACACGATCACGAGCTATTTTTGCATATATAATGAGCTCTGTGACCTTTGACCTTTGACCTCATGACCCCAAAATCTAATAAGATCATCGGCCCCCCAAGATACATACATGTACCAAGTTTGGTCAGAATCTGTCAAACCGTTCTTGAGATAACGCGATCACGAGCTATTTTTGCATATATAATGAGCTCTGTGACCTTTGACCTCATGACCCCAAAATCTAATCAGATCATCGGTCCCCCAAGATACATACATGTACCAAGTTTGTTCAGAATCTGTCAATCCCTTCTTGAGATAACGCGATCACAAGCTATTTTTGCATATATAATGAGCTCTGTGACCTTTGACCTTTGACCTCATGACCCCGACATCTAATCAGATCATTAGCCCCCCCAAGATACATACATGACCCAAGTTTGGTGAAAATCCGTCAATCGGTTCTTGAGATAACGCGATCACGAGAACGGGACGTACGGACGGACGTACGTACATACGTACGTACGTACGGACGGATGTACGGACGGACGGACAACCCGAAAACATAATCCCTCCGGCTACTTCGTTGCGGAGGCATAAAAACATCCATCCCTCACTAATGTCTGTACAATTAATGAATTGAACAAAATAATCAAATCAACCAAAGCATTATTTATAAAGAATTTTTTTAAAGAAAACAATTGTTCCTCACCAATTTCCACCTTCTCCTCTCCTTCCTGGCAGCACCACATGCGGATCTGGCTCCCGAAGGAAATGGCCACCATCTTCTCCCTGTTCTCTGCGTGTGAGGAGGGCACCGATGCCGCCGCAGCCCCACCCACTTTAGGGTTGAGGGCCACACGCTGCACGGTCTGGTCTAGGTGGGGAGACTGGAACACTAGGTACCAGCCTGTCGACTCCTTGATCCGGTAGCAGCACACAAAGTGGGCGTAAGCCATCGCAATCCAGTTATGGTGGCCACGGATGATCAATACCCGCCGCGGGTCCATGCTCACATCTAGAAGTTTTGAACATAAACAAAATAACAAATACTTTTATTAATGAGCAAAATATTAATTAAAAGCAACATAAGAACAAATAACATTTTGTTTAAAGGGAGAAACATCTTGTAGGATCACAAATTTGATTTTAACAGACAAATTTGAAGTTTATATTGAATTTTCCTATCCAAGAAATAACTTAAAAGGTATACAGATTTTGTTAAATTTATAAAACAAAATAAAAGATTGACACAATTAAGAATAACTTGTTAAATTCAAATATTAATTAGTTAAGAAACTTTAAAACAATCATAACATAATAGTAGGGAGGAGTATGTTAATATTTATTTTCCGTTTTGTCATTCTTAATCATCTAACAGCAATATTGCAGTCTAACCTAAAGGTATGTCTAGATCATGCTTGGAATATTGTAGGTCGATGGCCGAGGCTGGTCTCTGGTCCCGCCCAGATCCAGACCGGGATCCTGGTCTAATCCTGAAATCAGCCTCGCTGGCGAAGCTGTTTCTCTGGTCCAACCGGTCATGTCTCACGGGAAATGCTGTCAACAAGTGATGAAAGACAAATTTTTAAAATGTATTAACCCTATCAAGCCCAAGCTATTTTGGCGTTCCCAGGCCCAAGGGGGGGCTCATAGGGCCCCCCCTCTCTAATTTCTTTATTATTCAATCAGCCACTTTCATATTTGGCACATGTGTCAAGCAGGTCAACCTCTACAAGTTGAATTCATAAACATTTTTAAAGGTCACCATATGAGGGCGCTATTTACGATAATATGATAAAAAACATAGAAAATGTCAGAATATAGAAATTTGGAGCTGTTTTCGGCGAATGGACTGTTATCAAGAAGGCAAATTTAACTTTTCAACATAATTATGTAATATTACATATTCTGGAACATAGATCAGGACATTTCTGTGGAATTTGATGGGATTTAGAGGCCCATTAGGTCCGCAAAGTCATTGTGGAGGTGACCTTCACACATCTTATCATACACTTTACAGTACATGATAATTTACGTATGCGATTTCTTTCATTTTTACCCTATAAACTTAAACCAAATGGATTTCTTTCATATCAAAATGTTTGTTGACATCATAAGAAACCCTCATTAGCAGATTTTAATCACAAAAATATCCTAAAAATATATCAAAACTCTATATGACTTAATTCTTATTATATTCATTGTTTTGCGCCATTTTGTCTTTAAAAACAAAGAAAAACAAAAGAAATATCCATGAAATTTTTTTCTTCAGATAATGACAACCTGTCACCGATCATATAGATTATATAAATAAACTAATTCATGTCAAAGCCTGGACAGTACAATGAATTTAAACATATTACACTATTTTTGTGTTATATAATGACCATATAAAATCACTTTCAATATAAGTTTACTAGATACTGTTACTATTTGAAGATGAAAATACCATGTCAATACCTTGGGTTGTGTATGGAAAGGTTGTTCAATTCAAATTTTGAAGAAAAAAATCGGAAAATTATGAGAAAATTCGTTTTTTTAGAAATTCTTATTATTTCTATTGTTTTCCGCCATTTTGTTCTTGAAAAACAAAGAAAAACAAAGAAAAAACAAAAACAAACAAGTGAAATCTATTTTCTGATATTGTGACTTTACTTTTGTACAGTTTATACATTTCAAATAGAAAACACTTCAGAAATTTACACGATTTACTTGAGCCCCTTTGTTTAGTGCAAGAAAAACAAAATAAGTCTTAAATTGACAAACATGTCTTTCTGAAAGTGGTTACCATGGCAATGGGAAAAACCTGACAATTTGAAATTTCATACCACAATGTTCCCTATAAAATTTTAGGAAAAGTCACCGAATTTGGTGAAAATTGGATGAAAAATGTGGGCGTGGCAGTAAAAAATATGGTAGGGGGGGCTCATTCAGCCCCCCCTTGGGCTTGATAGGGTTAAGATGTATGGACAGTTCAGATAACACAAGTTTAATATAATTTGGGAGCCTGTTTCTGCAGGTCTCCTGTCAAGATATATTGCTTTGCTACTGAGGACAATTTTCAGACAAACTATCTGGTTGTTAGAAGCTACCTTCCATTCACAAGGCTTGAAAAGTTATTTCATAGAATGTTACTTAATTATAATGAAACCCACTATTGGGAACAAATTTTTTATGATTCTAAGAGGCTTCTGAAAGCACAGAAGTGTCACTTTCGAGCGATCATTCATAAGTGTAACTAGCGATATCATGCATTTAAATGAAAATAATGTCTCAATTATAGTGTCACATTGATGAATACAAATTGAGTTTAACTATCCCACTAGCATAAGTATTTATAATACATTTACTTCCATTGATAATTACCAATTGTTATAATGCAAGTGTGACTTTAATACAGATTTTTCTCTGCTTTCACAGTTCAACTTGTCATGCACTGCAGCTGTTTGAGACGTGTGCACCAAAAATGTCAACTCTGTTGCCCAGTCAGGCAACTACATGTAGCAAAATAACACATAAACATAGCTAATAGCTCTTGATGTATGCTTTTACTAGATATATTTCCATAAATTGAAGAAAAGGGCATACAAGTGTACTTACGACAAGGAGGGAGTGAACCATGAAAAAGCACACTTCCACAGGAAGATCGATCAAGCTCTTCACACAGCACCAACTTTTTCACTAAAAGAAATAGTGAGAAATTGAAAAGGCATTCATGACAGAAATATTTTTTTTTCAAAAAAATGTTGACAGGCCAAGTTTTCTTACTATGATTACTAGTCAATTCTTTATAAATCTCTCTAAAATACAGTCCAACCTGTCTATAGAGACCACTCAAGGGAGACAGAAAAGGTGGTCTTTATATTAAAGCAGGTGGTCTTAATAGACAGGTTCATTGACATATAAACTGCCTCCTAGTGAGTCAAGATTAGTGGTCTTTATAGACAGGTGGTCATTAGAGCAGGGCAACACAAGTATGTACTTCTTTGGCAGGAATAGAGCTATCAGTCATACTCAAACAAATTATGCAATGCAAGCGATGACAATTTATCCTTTAATTAAGTTCTCGACCACTCTTGTGCACCATTTCAACTCCATAGGGAGCATACTAGCCCTAAGGCTAAATAGCAGCATTGTGAATTGAATGTCTTGCTGAAGGGCACATGACCCGCCCTTCTGGAGCATAGCCCAGGGTAAAAGGTACAATTTATTTTGGGGGGCCTACTTTTCAAGTTTGCTTGCATAAAAATAGACCTCTAAAAATGTACTTTGCATTAGACTCTATGCAAATTTACTGGGCTCTTTAATGATTTTTCGAGGTCTTTTAAAAGCATTTTGGGGGCTGAATCGCACTGAGCCCCTGTGTATTTGTTTTCACTGGCATAGTCATCTATAGGCTGACATACCTAGTGGAGAAATGCCATAGAATTCAGCCTCATGTTTCAGTGTCTCAATGTCAATTCCCTTCAGGTTCAGCTCTTTGGTTCGCAGATAATTCAGGATTGGGACGAAGGCGCTTGGGTCACGGTCAATGAAGATCTGTAAGTATTAGAATGAAAAGCACAACTAAAACATTTTCCCAAAAACTTTATTTTTTAGTTCAATCACTATTGCATGCATGAGTTCAACCATTTAATACCACGAACATGTCATACACACATATAAATAACTACAAAGAATTGTACAACATGATCATCATCAAATGAAAATGTTAATTTGATCAATTATGATTGAAAAAGAGCAAAGAAAAGGGGATTCCAACGGGATTCCAACCAGAGACCTCCGGATCGCTAGACCGGCGCTCTTACCGACTGAGCTATAGAAAACCCTAGTACGGCGTTCATCCCTAGTTCGTCCCTAGTACGGCGATAAATTATGTCATACAATGGGTTTAGGCAGGCAATAATACAAACAAATATTCTCAAATAAACACAAATACAATAAAGTACTTTTCCCTTTAGTGTTCACAAGTCTAATAAACTGCAATTTCCAAATTTGTATTACAGTGTAAATTTAGTTAAAACATCAACATACATGGAAAATGTAGCAAGTATTTAAAAAATTATTTTACATCAATATAGTACAAAATGTGTGCAGTAGTTTACAGCAATCAAACCTGTGTATAAATAGCAACAACCTAAGGGCAACAAGAAAAGTGTCCACTGTAGAAAGGTGACCTCTATATAAAGGTTCTAATACATAATTGTTTTTTTTTATGCAGGGGATCACATTTGGTGTCCGATATGGGCAGGTTAGTTGCTATAGACAGGTGGCCACATACGGTTTGACTGCATTTTATTTTAAGAACAATTTAATTTTATGTGACATAAAAAATTAGTGAAGAATTATACTCACTGCTCCAGTTTCATCCTTCACAGATGAGATTCTTCCACTCACGAGACTGTGTGGATAAATAAATAGAGCACAAAGTGAATTCAACACATGATACACAGACTTTCACCATTCTCTGATTCTAACACTTCTTGTACATTACCTGTATTGAATTGAATTGAATTTATTATTTATTATTTTCTATATATCCATATTTTTTATTATTTTCCATCACATTTTGATGGTCTAGCCCACACCTGCAAGACAAGGGGCTTACTGGAATAATTTAGTATTAATTCAATTCACAAATGTTAGTTTCTAGTTGCCATAATTTTAAGTTCTAGGGTGATGACTTAGTAGCAGCTTCTTATTTTAATAGTTAGTCCCATCCTATATCTAGTACTACTATTCATACCATCTAGTCCACATAGCATTGCTGTGATATGAATAGGAATGCATGGCAAATCCTCTACACCTGGTTCTGTTTTGTTTTGTTTATCTTCAATGAAAGGGTGAATACATTTGCCAATGCAAACAACTTTATACAATTGTAATCTATATTCTTTACTCATTACACTTTACTCCGTGAGAATGGTTGAATCAGTGTCTACCAATTATTTACCTTGAAAAAAAGGAATCTGGAATCCAAGTCAAGGTTTGCCTTGATGTTGAAAACCTGTCAAAGATAATTAAAAAATAAAATACAAATATGAATATTATTACATAAAAATACAAATAAAATATGACACTAATGGCAAATGCAATTAAGACTCAGCTGAAAACATGCAGTATCACGATTATTCCCCTTCTTTTATAGCAATCATCAGATCATCAAATTTCTGGGACTGGGGTAGAATTCACCTTCAACTTCATAGACAATGTTAAGCAAACTGAATTCTTCTTCTTCAGATTAATACTGCAAACAAAACTCTGCAAGTGGAGGATATTGCAGACACTTGGTGGGTTTAATTAATTTGGCATTGTATTTTACATTTTCCGTCAGCACAACATATTCTTAAATAATGCATATATATATTAAAGTGATGCCTGTAAAGTGTCAGATATTGCACAAAATGACATTTGAGACTTCAATCCTATATCAATATCATTGTAAAATACAATTGAAAGATTTGTGAAAGTTTGAAAGAAAACGAACACTGTTTACCTAGTGAAAAAAACGAATATTGAGTTCATATTTTATCACCGAATACTGATGGTCTGCCATACTTTTGTAGCAGTAATGAATGATCCGTTTGAGATATTCGCACCCTTGTATTTTTACACACGTAGTACATAATTCATGGAATTTGAACTCGCTCGGCTCAAAGTTCAATCTCCGGAATGTTTCTCACGGGTGCTGCATGCGGACGTTCTCAGCTGTGACAATTGTACTTTTTTTCAATTGCGTTGATTAACGCTTTAAAAATAATGATTTTCAATGATAATTATCTTCATACTAAAGGGACATTTGAAAAAATCAAACCCTATTTTATTCTTCTCTTACCATAAGCTAAACAACACGGTAGAAGAGAAACGAGGAAGCTCCAAGTAATTTTCGTGGATTTGGACACTTTACAGGTATGACTTTAAATGTGTCTCACTCTCAGAACGAGTCATAGACGTAGACCACTAGACGTACTTTCCAACTTAGTCAGTGTTACTGTTATAGTTACCAATAGTAATACCTTCCATGTTGTAAATGAAAAATACAAAATGCCAGAAATAATGTTAATTTTAAATTATGTTAAATAATTTACAATTTAGTATTTACATGTACAGTTACATGCAAACAAAAGGCCAAGGCCTCTTCAAACTAGTCAAACAGTCAAAACAAGGAGACGGACGTGTGATATGTTTAATGTAATTGTAATTGAAACTTCCGTCTTCGACTTCGCTGACTTCGAAAGAATTTCTTATCGCATGCAGCTGAAATAGGGTAGGGCATATCCATCAGGCATCACACTACACAGCTTTTAATAGGTGGGGTCGTGATATAGACAGTGTTTATATTTCTGGATAATAAAACTCACCTTGTTCCGCCAACATTCAGTTTTATAAGATCACCGTTGCACAGCGAATGTCCATTCATGACTGCTCTTCCTTCAAATGGCATTATATAATCACAAAGATCGAACAAATCCTAACTGTAATGGTAAAATATGATAAAATACCATTCCTGACTAGCTTCGCCTTCGGAGCATCGATCAATCCTCCGGCTGCTGGCGATATCGATAAGGCTAGGCGGATCGGCACGGTATCGCGATATCGATAACCAGCCAAATACGTAGTTCCAAAAATGAAGTGAATACATTTCCCAAAATAGAATTAGTAATTCACACGTATCAATGCATGACACAATGATTTCTTTATAATTAAACTTATGTTAGTAAAATACATATAAATGTAGTTATGAGTAGGTCAATACTTCCAAGCAAGTATAGTTGGAAGGTGGGCGATTGATAGATAACTCATGATTCTCCCTTGATTTAGACGCATTTTGTTTTTGAAGGGTACCACCAACCAAAAATAATATTCTTATAAATGAAAGGTAACATCTTTCGTAGTCCATTCCATCAACAAGTTCTTAAAAATATGTTTCCAGAAAGAAAAACAAATTGGAAAACGTATCACCATACTACAACATGCGTATATGGGTCTGCATGTACGAAGACTACCTTTGTCTAGAGTGAACGAATCGTCCGGGATTATAATTGTCACCAAACGTACGCTTCGGAATAGAATTGGCGCACTCGCAAATGTTTGGCGAGTACGGAACCAGGAAATGATAGTGGTTCCGTAAGTAGTGGTAATGAATTGCATTGCATTGCAAAATGCTGGGTATCTATTTGATATCACAAAAGGGTACCATAACTTATTATTATGTGTTGTTCTTTGCCTGGCGGCCCCTTTAATATTATTCAGTATCAAAATTATAAACTTTTGGCATATGATCCAGATAAACTTTATTCCATGTATGTCACAGTAATACACAAAAACGTATTGCATCAAGTAGGTCTCACTGGAAAGTGTCCCAGTTTCATTCCACTTACCCCAATCCGGGACCCCAATAGTCAGGATTTACCACTACCTACTCCCGATCCCATGGTATTTGTAGCTCTTAAAGTGCCCCTCCAATATTGCAAAGCATTTTCCCGAAGACAATTTCGGTATTAACGAGAAATGTAAGTAATTCGTTGCTATTTTCCATATAGGGTTTTTATCGCAAATGTGCAAGGATAATAATATTATGTAATTTACAATCAACGGTCTGCGAACGAGACTAAAAATAATGAATATTCATAGCTGCGCGAATTCGGACCCGCATTGCACCGTTGATTTGCATCTTTGTGTCATATAATCTCCTCGTTTTTTACTCTCTCGTTCTTTGTCTTCAATTTGAATGAATTATATGGAAACAATAATAATATTATTGTCTTATGGGAAATATAATTCAACGTGGCGCATACATTATTGGTCATATCTGGCAAAAATATGAGCAAACTTGCAAAGTTCTAACCAGTATATACATTTTGTACATTTGCTATAGTTATTTCATAATTTGTAACACTCTAAGATCATACTTTTAGGGATCATTTCTATAGTATGTATCACACTCTTACGACACACTAGTGTCCCCCTCGCCAAACCACGATGAGGAGTTGCAGCGTTCCCCTCTGAGCGCGAAGCGGACTTCGAGTGTTATCTTCTCGATAACTCGCTCGTCGTCATTGATGACCGTTCCTCTACTTCCTTTGCGAGGAAGAGGAGGAGGGGATCGCAATCTGAGTGGTTTCCTTTTTTAAAAGCATGAAAAGAAAGACTAGACAATTGGGCGCAGGATCTAGGATAGACAATCGGTCTCTGCAGCTATTTCTAGACCGAAATCATAACATGCAAACGGGAAAGCAACTTTTTGTGAAATGTTAAAAATATTAATCGGGCCCTCAAGTTCATAAGATTATTCCCAGGATGATATTCCAGACTTCTAGCATGATATATCACCATTTTTAAATGCTTCTGAATGTTGTATGATAGTTTAATAGATAAATAGCATTATTTTAAATTCATTCAATCATAAATATCACCATAATAACAAAACAAAAAAACATTCTATTCTTATGTAAAGTGTCAGATATTGCCCAAAATGACACTTGAGACTTCAATCCTATACCAAAATCATTGTAAGATATGTCCGAATGATGTGTGAAAGTTTCATTGAAAAAAGAACACTGCTGGTTCTCCTGGTTAACACAAGCAAAAATATGCGTCAGCTTTTACAACGAATTACTGTATGACGTTTATGAGGTTTATGACTGTTGAGCTGAATGATAGATAGCGTCATACACTCATAGTAAAGGGGCATTTGAAAAAAATCTAACCCTAGTTTATTCTTCTCTTACCATAAGCTAAACAACACGGTAGAAGAGAAACGAGGAAGCTCCAACTAATTTACGTGGAGTTAGACACCTTACACCCTTTAACATAAGCCAAACAACAAATTACAATAGAAAAGTGGAATCTCCAAGTGATTTTTGTTGATTTTTTATATTTATTTTTGTATATACAATTACTTAACGGGTGTATAGTAACTATCAAAGAATGACGTTGAAAATGAATCTAAGCAACACCTTTTTTCACTCATTTTTTTGTAAATTTTTACTTCAATTTCGTCTCGAGAAGCCGAGAATGTCAGCTTCAATTTCGTCTATTGTCGAATTTCAATGACAATCGACGATTTTGAATGCGATGTCTTTGAAATTGATTGACAAAATAACGAATTAGAATGATAATTGACGAAGTTGGGATTTGCGCTCTGTTCGATTCTCAGGACGAAATTGAAGTCAGGTGTATAAAATTGAATGAACAAAGTGTTAATATGGATGGGAAAACCTATGGAGTAGAACAGTTTCGCAACATATCTAGGTTGCTTCTACAGCTAAACTGGCTTGGGTAGAGAAGATTACTGGTGAAAAGCTGTTGAAATCACTGAGCTGGGTAATCCTCTATTGTTCCAGATTATTAAGGCGTCGAGGAAGCTGGCGGATCATCGGATTGTACACCAAAGATAAGTTGTGGCGAAGTCCCCCTCCCCTGTTCAGTTAGGGGTTTTCAGCTGCTACTAACCCCCTTCTCAAACCACCAAGGCTCGTTGTCATATCGTTGAATTCATGACCCAATGTATTCAAATGTGTGTATATATATATGCAGGGAAATGGCAGATTCGTTGCCTGCCGACCCATGCAGATCGACGATGCTGGTAGATTAGTTTATGTAGGGGTTGTTTATGTTTCTCCGATGTAATTCTCCTTGCAGTTTTCCCCTTGGCACTGGACTGCATACACTATAGGTTGTTCTGCTTGTGTCTGGGTTATAGGCGTACCCAGGGGGGGGGGGGAGGTTCAAACCCCCCCCCCCCCCTTTGGCCCCAAAATGGCTGTTTTGGGGGGTTTGAACCCCCTTTTCAAATTTTAGCCGGTCTCGAGACCACTTACAAGCGGTCTCGACCCTCATTAACCTGGTCTCGGCCTCGAAAATTTGCGAAGAAACCCGGTCTGGGGCTCGAAAATGTTGAAATTTCTTGGTCTCGGCTTCAAAAATTTTCCACGAGATAATATTGAAACAAATGGCAATTTCCAATGTTAAATTGCTAAAATGTTCAAGCTCGCTGCGCTCGCATTCGTATATTTATATAATATTCTACAACATCGGGTGTTTGTATATTACCCTTCAAAACGCAATAACATATAACACGAATAATACCCATACAAAAATATTGAAACAAATGGCAATTTCCGATGTTAAATTGCTAAAATTTTCAAACTCGCTTCGCTCGCATTCTTATATATATAATATTCTACAACCTCGGGTGTTTATATACTCCCTTCAAAACGAAATATCATAACACGAATATACCCATACAATGATATTGAAACAAATGGCAATTTCCGATGTTAAATTGCTAAAATTTTCAAGCTCGCTTCACTCGCATTCTTATAATATTCTACACCTTCGGGTGTTTATATATTACCCTTCAAAACGCAATATCATAACACGAATATACCCGAACAATAATATTGAAACAAATGGCAATTTCAGATGTTAAATTGCTAAAATGTTCAAGCTCGCTTCGCTCGCATTCGGTATAATATGATATTCTACAACCTCGGGTGTTTATATATTACCCTTCAAAACGAAATATCATAACACGAATATACCCATACAATAATATTGAAACAAATGGCAATTTCCGATGCTAAATTGCTAAAATTTTCAAGCTCGCTTCGCTCGCATTCTTATATATATAATATTCTACAACCTCGGGTGTTTATCCTTCAAAACGAAATATAACACGAATATACCCATACAATAATATTGAAACAAATGGCAATTTCCGATGTAAAATTGCTAAAATTTTCAAGCTCGCTTCGCTCGCATTCTTATAATAAGATTCTACAACCTCGGGTGTTTATATATTACCCTTCAAAACGCAATAACATAACACGAATATACCCATACAATTATATTGAAACAAATGGCAATTTCAGATGTTAAATTGCTAAAATGTCCAAACTCACTCCGCTCGCCCCCCCCCCCCCCCCCCCCCCCCACTGAGAGGGGTTCTCAACCAATGGTCTTGGTCTCGGCCTCGAAAATTTTGGACGGACCGTGGTCTCGGTCTCGAAGATTTTGAAGGTACTTGGTCTCGGCTTCGAAAATATTACAAAATAACCCCCCCCCCCCCCCCCCCTTGAAAAAATCCTGGGTACGCCACTGGTCTGGGTGTCTCATCTTTTGGGTGTTCAAGTCTTTGTTTGAGTGTATTGGCATGATTTGATAGATGGGGAAGTTGTACTGTACCTCCTAAATATGCGCTGTATCTTTTCCGACAAGTCCTTAGCATATGATACAGAAACGCCCAAGCTCCTAGTTGGGTTTTGGGGATTTGCAGTGGTCATCAGCTTTGTCCATGCGGTCACGAGGGTGAATGACTTTCTGGATGCTCCAGTCCGTGTAGCCACAACAGTTGAGAGTTTCCCTAATATGTCTCTGTTTCTCCTCATTTGCTTCCTCTGATGAAGGGATTATGACGCTCGGTAGTACAGAGTCCTTACTACTCCAAGCTTGTTGATGAGAGGATGGTGAGATTCAAATAGAAGGTACTGATCAGTGTGGGTAGGTTTTCGGTCGACAGTGGTGTGTAGTGAACCGTCCTCTTCTATTATCACTACAGTCCAAAAAGGCTAGTTGCTGGTCTTTGGTCTCATCCACGTGCCCCCCCCCCCCCCCCCCCAAATCGTTTGGCAAAAAAAAAGTCGAACGACCCACTAAGCCAAATGTGTTTATATTATTCATTATTATCATGTTTTATTAAATGGCAATGATGTTACTAATGATAATAAAGAACAAAATAACAATCACTCCCTAGTAGCAATACCGCGTTCAGTATACACGAAGAATCATTCCAAGCGGGAAGCTGCGGTCATCCCTTCTATTCAGCTATATAGTGCGCGCCTATATAATGCGAATTGTTGGTCCAGAGCACGAAGATCGACGCTCCGTGCGTTGATCTGGTTGAAGAAGCTCTTGAGTTCCGTTGCTTTGATTTTAACCCATGTGTCATCAACGTATATATCTGTTGATATAATGTAATGTGTATTGATATCAATATAATGTGTATTTCTGTGATCCGATATGTGCACTGAGTGATGCGTGAACATGTCATATGGCCGAGTAATGCGCAAAAATGATATGTGCTAACTCATAATTGCATTAGCTTCCAGTTGGAATTCTCCTATGGAGAATTTCAAATCCGATCACTTCAATCATAAATATCTTTTTAACGAAGGAGAAATTTGGATAACCATAACCTGTTACATTCTCCTATATGTGGGTACCATTAGTTTTGTGGATTTTGACAATGTTACTAAATCCTGGCCTGTAATGTTTAATGTGGCCCTATAATTCTAGTTCCGATTAACGTAAAAGAAGAAATGTCTCTATAGTAGTACGCCATTAGCTTTAAATGTTGTCAAGCGATGATAAAGTGACATTTTAATCTGACCCCTGGCCCCACCCCAAGGCCAATTGGGAGATTGTCAAATTCAAACATTTCAATCATACATTTCTGTATAATATAACAAAAGAGAAATTCGGAAATCTGAAACCTCTTCCATATTTCTATTGCATGGTAATACAAAAATATATATACAACACGGTGCGTGAGAACTGCTAGTGTATATGTAGCAGTTCTAAGTACGTTTTGTCGATTTTGACAATATGTTACCATATCCATGTAATGCATTATATACAGTGTTCACATGTTCTGATCATACACGCAATTGCCTACACGCGGTTACAAAACTATTTTTTCTCATTTATTTTAGAGGCCGTTGCTATTATGTTTATTATTAAAATGAACCCAAAGTGATTTATTTTATGCCATTAACTCGGTAAACTCTGCTCCCCATAATATGCCCTTGCAAATGCGTGGTTCAGCTTTAGAATTACTAGTACTGCCAAATATATTGACTAATATAATACCACAATGGGCTTATTGAATATAACCGAGTACAATATGGTTCATTTTCAATAGCGATTTTCAATGATTTTGTATAAACAGGAGCGCGCCCTATTACCATGCTATTATTTATGTACAGTGCACAGGTGAAATGTGTGCACACCTCTTCACTGCCTGATCTGAGCCAACATACTACATGGTGGACGGGAAGCTGGAATATTTGCTCAGGAAAGAGTTTCTTTGATATGCGAAACCGTAGTTATAATAGCTGGTGGAACTGCTATTTGTGAACAGCATTATAACCAAATACGATGTGGATTGTATAATGCTGTGTAGATAATATATCGATGTGTTTTGTTGTTTTACTGTGTGCGATAACGTACCGTAGACGGGTGCTGTACCTAAGCAAGAAAATGCGATCAGAAAGAAAGTAAGAAACTAGATGATCGGGTTAGAATATCGGAGAAACACTATTTTCTTTGCTCATTTTTAATTCAAACTAGATGATAGGTGAAAACAATTTGTAAAGTTACGGAACGGGTAATTAGCAACCAAGAGACCACCCCAGACACCACCGCCAGTACATCGCCGTTCACCACAACCGCTGCCATCAGCACCACCACTACTACCATCACCACCACCACCACCACAACCACCACCACCACCACCACCGTCACCGCGAATAGTGCCACCACAACCAGCGACAGCACATTTGTACATCTCGACTATACAATATAGCACCAATCAGGCCTGTATATTATGTCACTGCCGCAACAAATTTAAACAATAGCATTTGCTGACTATTCTGTCACTTTACAGTGAGTTCGGCGTTATGTACGGTGCAGTGATTTTTTTTAATAGTTGGTTGCAGAATTAACAGTTAAAAGACAAAATGAATCGCTTTGCAGTGTTTGCAATCCTAGCCATCGTTTACTTGATCTATATATGTATCGGGGCCGTGGTCTTCATGGTAATCGAACGGCCCTTCGAACGGGACCTCGCTCTCCAAATCAGGGAGCAACGAACCAAGTTCCTGACGGAACACGCGGAGTGCGTTTCGCCGGACGAACTCGATGCGTTTGTCACTAGGGTCGAAGACGCCTGGAACACCGGACTTCGTTATTCGAGCGCGAACACCAACTCGACCTCTGTCTCGTCGTTGTGGGACTTCGGAAGTTCGTTGTTTTTCACTACATCTCTCCTCACTACAATAGGTAAGAAGATATCTCAGTGCCCAGTTATGTTTCGTGTTGATGCATAATAATGTGTATAAACCGTCATCCCATTTTTGGGGGTTGCCTACGATTTATTTAAAAAAAAAGAAAATCATTTACTCGTAAAGAGTGTCGGATGTGCAGAATTCAATTTTATATGAAAGAATATAAAGCATACACAGGGCTTTAAAACTTATAGCCAATGCGATGTGCATGTAGCGTTAAAGGGACTTATATAGTAACATTGTCCAAATCCACAAAACTTACTTGGAACTATATTGTTTCTCTCATACTTTATCATATTCATATTAACAATACAAGCACGGGACAGGTTTCGGTTTTTCAAATGTCCATCTCGTTCAAAAGATATTTACGATTTAGTGTTCAGCAATGTTCAGATATGAAATTGTATACGGGATAATTTCATGCCGTGTATAAAGTAAGTAATATGAGTTAGTGAATATAACTTTGCATTTCTGCTCATATCTCAGTAAAAAAACATCCAATTAACGTGAAATTTGTGGACATATATATCATATCACTCCAATACACATTTTTATTAATCACTCATCACTTTTTGCACTTGCCAACAAAGTTACTAGATCCCTTTAAGACATCTAGTAACATTGTCAAAATTCTCAAAACTTACTTGGAACTCTAGTGGTTATCAGTTATCACATACCCCATATGGAATCATGAAACACTTTTTGGTTTTCCAAATTTCTCTTCCGTTATAAACAAAGATGTATGACTGAAGTGTTCAGATTGATAAATATCTACTGGATAGTTAAAACTGTGTACAAAGTCAGTGCAATGAGTTAGCGAATACCACTTTGTATTTTTGCTCATTACTCGGCCATATAACATTTAACGTGAAATGTTCACATAAATAGTGGGCATATCAGATCACAACAATGCATATCTCATTACCCATTTATCAATTTTTGCACTTGTCAACAAAGTATGCTAGAATCCAACATGACTAACACATTTCCATCCGATTGACAAATATAAAATACTCCCTCAGTTATTAAAGTAATACTATGTAGATGTATCGGTATAACCATATAATTATAGATGAAATATAAATCTCTAGTGGGATGCTGACGTGCGTGATTGGTTGGTATATTTGTATATTTTGTATAATTATGTGCATTTAGTTACATACTATTGGGACGTTTACCATGGTTTTTAGCAGATAATTCAGAGTGAAATTTTTAAATTCATTTGTTATTTTTATGAGAACATACTAGTGAATATTAGTGATATAAGAGTTCATGCAGATACAGTATATAACCATTATTATAGTTACTGATTTTGTCTATTTATTACTTCAATAACTATAACATGGGAACAGTTTTTGATATTTTGTACTTGCTTTACAATCCATTATTGTGTATCAATTGATTTTATGTACAATATACGCCATTCAACACCGCCAAACCGCAAACGCGAAAACATAATCATTATTATGCTAATTAGCTTGTCTGTATACCTATTGGAGAATCCATACAAAATCAATCTAATTGGGCGTCTGTTTACATGTGTTCTCTTGTTTCAGTATTCAAACACATATGAATGAACCACGTCGGCATTTACAAGGTTGAACAAGGGGTGCAGTAAAACGGGAAATGGGGCAATTCATCCCCTCCCCCGATTGAAATCCACCCCTCTAATTCCCTGCTCCGTGTAGACCAAAATCCATTGAATAAGTACACGGACACCAGTACATTCTAGCTGAAGAGGTGAGGTGATCTGGTCTAGTGGTCTGAGCTATGCTCTTCGCACTTATCGACCCGGGTTCGAACCTAGGCTGCGTCTCTCGGATGGTGACGATAACTATTCAAAATTGATTGATTGAACGCGTCTGTAAAATCCAAATAACCATAACCAGCCAACAATCTAGCCCATGTTTCCTTACTCCTGGGAAACCGTGCTTGCCCCTCCCCGACCTCTTCTGCCCCTTGGTTACCTCTATCTTGTCTATTAATTATGTCACGCACTCTGCGCATGTATTTATCATGATCATGTACCAATCATCTACCATTTTGTATTGTGAACATTCTGCATGGAATGTAATGGTGCAGTATTTGCGAATGGAAATGCGACGTTTCTCTCTTTTTCGCCAGAGAAAACGTTTGTTAACACTATTGTATCTTTTTAGGCATTGTAATATATTTGTTTGGCACTATCCCAAGGTTGAAGATTCCGTGTGTAACAAGATATAGGAATCATTGCCATGCGCGCCGGAAGCAGTTTTGGATTGGGGGGGGGGGGGGCAAAGACCTAAGGGGGCTCACGATTTGTTTGTGTAGGGGCTCATGCCCAACCATACTCACAGGGTTGCCAGAGGTGAGAGTGAGACATTGTGCGGGAGCGAAGTGACTGAGCGGGGGGAGGGTGTGGGACCCCCTCCCACAATCTGGTGCATACCTAGATCTGAAAATCGGGGTGTATCTGGGAAAGCGTGTTATGATTTGATCGACCAGAAATTTTAAATATATTTTTGATGAAGAAAACAAATAATTGACACACTAATAAATATGCCACATTATGTATGATCCAACCACTTAGCCTACAACTAAGAATGAGTACCGAGGGAGCGAAGCGACCGAGTGCTGGGGCAGAGTAAGGGGGGAGGGTTTGGGAGGGGGTATCCCCCTCCCACGGGGAAGATTTTGCATGTATATACTTGAAATTTTGCAATTTAGTGCACGTCACACAAGTAGCCAGAGCAATGCCAGCCTACACGGGAACTACGGGGCCCGGTACAGAAAAAAGTACTCACCCCAGACCATACGCAAGTTACAACTAAGATAATCTGTTCGCGCGCGAAGCGCGCAGCGAAAATTTAAAATGGATGTTTAAATTAGTTTTTGAACGTTAGAATTAACAAGGCTTATACACTGTTGGTCATAATGTTGGAATATTTCGTTTTCGAGATCAAACTTCATTCATTTTCCCTATTTTCGCGCCTAATAAACCATTTAAGACTAAAACAAATGATTATATAATGTTTCCAAACTACCAATGTACAATAAATGGTTGAATGGGTTTGCATTTATTAACCAAGCCTTTTGTTTTGAGCTTTGAAAGGCAGGACCTTTCATGATGGGCCCCTTTCCTTCTCCAAAGGGTATGTCTAGCAAGTCATCATTGTGTGTCAATTCTCAGCGTTGGCTTTAAAACTTTCAACCAAAATTGGCACAGAGGCTCTCTAGGCTATACTCCGTATAACGCCATTGCCTACACGCCAAACGATGCTTGTGCTCCACCAGGAAGGGGTGTCAACAAGCAATGTCCACTGTTTCGTTGAAACGTCGCAGGTTAGGATCTGTAAAATCCTCAGACGTCATCGAGAGGAGGGGCAATAAAGGCTTCGGGAATCTCTAGGACGTCCACAATTGACCACCAGGATAAATGGTCGCAGAATGCTTAACCTGTGCCGTAGAAACCGGAAATGCCAAAATGGAGCCTTCGCCGTCTATGAAGAAAACACTATGGAATCAACGTTTTTAGCCAAACTGCAGATCGGAGATCCCTCTAACATGGATACCGAGCAAGACAGACTACCAAGTGTCCACTCCAATCCATGCAACCGAGATTTACCGGACGTCCCTGGACTAGGGAGCCCAGAATAATGCCGCCTGGACACTAGTGATATGTCATCTGAATGGGTACGAGCCATAACATCCTTGACGGACAGATGGAAGACAACGGGATCGTCGATCACGTGATGAGAAGCTCGAAGATGTCTATATCCACAAAACGACTTGAGGTTGTGACGGCCCAACGGTGGTATGGCTCTTTCCATTCAGATGACATATCACTAGTGTCCAGGCGGCATTCTTCTGGGCTCCCTAGTCCAGGGACGTCCGGTAAATCTCGGTTGCATGGATTGGAGTGGACACTTGGTAGTTTGTCTTGCTCGGTAACAATGTTGGAGAGATCTCCGATCTGCAGTTTGGCTAAAAACGTTGATTCCAGTTTTTTTGATTCTAGTGTTTTCTTCATAGACGGCGAAGGCTCCATTTTGGCATTTCCGGTTTCTACGGCACAGGTTAAGAATTCTGCGACCATTTATCCTTGTGGTCAATTGTGGACGTCCTAGAGATTCCCGAAGCCTTAATTGCCCCTCCTTTCGATGACGTCTGAGGATTTTACAGATCCTAACCTGCGAGGGGGGGGGGGGGGGCGCCCCCCTGCTCCCCCACTTCCGGCGCCTATGATCATTGCTACGCCTAATTCATTCATGATAATGAATTCGAAACTTCAGAGAAGGATGAACAAATAACATGCGTCCTTCGGCTCTCAGCATATCAAATAAATAACAAAAATTATATATTCGTGACATTCATAATTTAATTCGCTCTCTCTCTCAATGTATGTACCTATCTATCTATCTATCTATCTATCTATCTATCTATCTATCTATCTATCTATCTATCTATCTATCTATCTATCTATCTATCTATCAATCTGTCTATCTATCTATCTATCTATCTATCTATCTATCTATATATCTATCTATCTATCTATCTATCTATCTATCTATCTATCTATCTATCTATCTATCTATCTATCTATATATCTATCTATCTATCTATTTATATATGGTTGTATAATACTAGTTTGTGATGTGGTCACCGAGATGTCGCTGGTTGTATATAGTTTGTGAAGTGACCATTGAGTCGTCGCTGGTTGTATATATACCTCGCACAAAAAGTTCCGCAATCGAGGTTTGCACATTAATAACTTTTTTATTACGCTATTACCATTAATAAATTTGGTATCATTGGAAAGCGTGAATCCTCCTCTTTATATTGATATAATATTTGCTATGAATATTTTATCATGGAATGTGCGTTGCATCCAAATGTAGGGCAAAGTCAAAAGTGAAATGTTGCAAAATGCACTGATTTTGTCCTTGGCTTGAATGGGGGTGAGGTGGTCATGTATTCAAGCCACGTTTTAATCTTTAAACAAAAGGAAGGTACACTGTTGACAAAATCAGTGCATTTTGCAACATTTCATTTTTTACTTTGCCCTACATTCGGATGTAATGCACATTCCATGATAAAATATCCATAGCAAATGTTATATCAATGTAAAGAGGAGGATTCACGCTTTCCAATGATACCAAATTCATGAATGGTAATAACGTAATAGGCATTCAAGCCATATTTTAATCTTCAAACAAAAGGAAGGCACTTTGCTGACAGAATCAGTGCATTTTGCAACATTTCACTTTTGACTTTGCCTTACATTTGGATGCAATAGACATTCCATGATGAAATACTCATAGCAAATGTTATATCAATGTTAAGGGGAGAATTCACGCTTTCCAATGATACCAAATTTACCAATGGTAGTAACCTAATAGGAAAGTTATAAATGCGCAAACCTCGATTGCGGAACTTTTTGTGCGAAGTATATAATACCAGTTTGTGAAATAACCAATGACCATTGGCTTATTGTTGGTTGTAAATATCCACTGCGTGAAGAGACGGTCGCTGGTTGTATATATACCAGTTTGTGAAGTGACCATTAAGTTGTCGCTGGTTGTAAATATGTTGTGAAGTGACCATTGAGTTGTCGCTGGTTGTATATAGTTTTTAAAGTGACCATTGAGGTGTCGCCGGTTGTATATAGCAGTTTGTGAAATAACCAATGACCATTGGCTTGTTGGTTGTAAATATTCACTGCGTGAAGTGACCATTAAGTTGTCGCTGATTGTATATACCAGTTTCTGAAGTGACCATCTAGTCACTTTGTTGACATGTGCAAAAAGTGATGAATGGTTGATCAAATGTATATTGTAGTTGTCTGATATGTCCACAGGGAATTGTGTGAAAATTTCAAGTAAAATGGACGTTATATGGCTGAGTAATGAGCAAAAATGCAAAGTGATACCCACAAACTCATTGCACTCACTTTGTACACGGTTTTAGAGATTTAACATCTGAAAACTTCAATCGCAAATACCTTTTTAACGAAAGCGAAATTTGAAAAACCGAAACCTGTCACATGATTTTATTGTTAATACGAATACAACAATGTATGAGGGAACCGCTAGAATTCCAATTGTATTTTGAGGATTTGGACAATGTTACTTAGTCCCTTTAAGTTGTCGCTGGTTGTATAATTATACCAATTTGTGAAGTGACCATTGAGATGTCGCTGTTTGTATATACCAGTTTGGGAAGTGACCAATAATATGTTGCATGCACATTCGATTGCAATGGTAACAACATGTCAGATATATAATTGTGCAACAATGATACTCAACGCTTGATTTATTATAATGCTGAAAAGTATAGAGGGCGTACCTTGTGTTAGCTGTTGATGGTTTCTTGAGTATTTATGTGGGAACGGCATATACATGTAGATGCATCAACTTTGTTATGTTCATGTGTGTAGAGAGTGAATCGTTATCAGTTTACAGAGCCTTGTGGACAGGCCAGTGTTGAATGAATAAACCACCCTGATTTTAGATATGCGAAAATAAAAACTATTAAATGCATACAATTAATATAGACATATTATTTTGTTTTTCTATCAAAGTTTTGCAAAAATGGTGTTTGTTCTTATTATCGAATGAGCTGTACTTTGTTGTGTTATTTAAGCATACCTCTATATCTCGGTTATAGTATACAATCAATTTGATATCAATATAGTATTTTTAAAATGATTATTTTGATGGCAAATATCATGTTAAAACTACCAAATGCACCGGGTTTGGCATCGAACCACGACTTTTGCATTGCAAGACGAGCTAGACCCGAACCAATATACCACAATATAAGTTACAGAAGGGTCAAGGGTATTATGAATACACGTATCTCGTTGGTTGATTAAAGTCATACCTGTAAAGTGTCCAAATCCACGAAAATTACTTGGAGCTTCCTCGTTTCTCTTCTACCGTGTTGTTTAGCTTATGGTAAGAGAAGAATAAAATAGGGTTTGATTTTTTAAAATGTCCCTTTAGTATGAAGATAATTATCATTGAAAATCATTATTTCTAAAGTGTTAATCAACGCAATTGAAAAAAGTACAATTGTTGTAGCTAAACGCGTCCGCATTGAGGCATGCGTGGGAACATTACGGAGATTGAACTTTGAGCCGAGCGAGTGGAAATTCCATGAATTCTGTACGACGTGTGTAAACATACACGGGTGCGAATATCTCAAACGGATCATTCATTACTGCGACAAATGTATGGCAGACCATCAGTATTCAGTGATAAAATATGAACTCAATATTCGTTTTTTTCACTAGGTAAACAGTGTTCGTTTTCTTTCAAACTTTCACAAATCTTTCAATTGTATTTTACAATGATATTGATATAGGATTGAAGTCTCAAATGTCATTTTGTGCAATATCTGACACTTTACAGGTATCACTTTAATAGAAGAAACCTATTATATAGGCGTCATGAAAATGATATTCCTTGTAATCCATGCACACCAGCATATCGATTTGAAATGTCTTGTAAAGGGAACATTGTGTGATTGCATGGTTGAGGTGCCATAATATTCCTAACGTCGCGTCGTGCTATATACGGCATCAATTAAGTATTATTATATCATTTTATTCGTTCTGTCAGCTCTGTGTATTACACAAATTTATCCTTTGTTTATAATTATGTGTAACCCCTTTGGATATGAGCTTCTGATGAAAGAGTCACCACACCCTTTTGTAATATTAATAAATACTAAATCCTCAATATGATTTGAGTAAAGGAGCTTCGATTTATCAACTCAGTTATTTTCGTGTCAGTATATGAACCGCCTGCATGCATGTGCTGAAATTATTCATGATTTGCCCTTTCTTTTCTGAGAAAAAGAAGTATAATTCTGCACTTGTATATACTATTTATCAGCATTGCTGTATCCTTGAAGTTTTAAGTTTCACGTTTATATTAATTTCCAACAGAAAAGTTATATATCATACAAATAGACAATATAAGAACAAATCATTGTAACATGGTATACAACTGCCATTGAATATATTAATATTATTAATAATTTTCTTAAACAGGAAAGAAAACCCTGTACAACCCAATACAAATTACGAATCTTCATATCATTCAAACGAATATACTTTCTGTGCAAATGGAGAAATCCGTTGAAAAGCGTAGGTTACTGACTAGGGCCTATATACCTGGCAGTATAGTCGGCCTTGCGGAATGATAATAATACTTACACATACTAGTTACAAAATGCAATATATGTATTTTAATAATTATAATAGCACGTTATACGGCACATCAGCGAACGTGGAGACTGGCACTCAACATCCTCAAATCACAGATATGGTTAAAAGCTACCGACATTTTCTACTTTATCAATTTAAGGATAATTTTGCACCAACATTTTGTATGCGCTTGTATTTTCCAGCTTTATTCAGTAAAACCATTAATGAATTATTGTGCATATCTGAATAATAGGCATGATTGTACATGTATTTTTCCTTTACAATCGGCAAATTTCATGGCATATGCATCGATATTTAGAATGTATAATGCCTACATTTTGTTATCAACTTCACGATAATATGCGGATTCAATGCCGATATTAATTTCTACGTTTCCATTCATCAACTTCAAAAATATCCCGCCCACGCCTATAATGAACGGCGCGCCCTCGCCACGTATATGGTAGAGTAAACTGAGCGCTTCGTTTCTTTTCGCGATTCTCGCGCTGTCCGGCCAAGAAACAGACTAATTAATACGCATATCATTATAGAGGCCATTATGAAACGACAGTCATATCGGGTGGAGAGAGTGAGGAGAGCTGACCAGTATCGCGGAGCGGAGAGTGCATCGTAGTCGATGGCGGGAAGTATATATTATTGAGCCAACGGGATATTGGTGAAATGAATATGGTTCGTAACAGGACAATATTGAAATATATATATGCCTACGAACTGTATAATATTGAAATATCAATGTAGCTCCTTCTGTGTCGCCATCCTGTGATTTTATTAACCGTCTACGAAACTGAAAATCGTTACTGGATGAATTTATTTCGGTGCTTTAGTTTGTGTCAGTTCTGAAACCGACGTTGACATTTTTCCATGGTCGTTTTTGGAGGTTGTGCATCGTTGCTCAGTATTCTTGTTTGAAAAAAAAAAAAAACACTCGAGCGAAAGGAAACCAAGTAGAGGAGCCTACATATTGAAAGAGGCAGTACTTCTGCTTCCTTATATTTATTATTTTTGTAGGCAAAAAAGTATGAAGACTAACTGAAAATCCTGTTTACTTATTACATTGCTTTGTGGTGCGCGTTATGCAACGACCTTTTGAAAGTTGAATTCCACCCAGGCACAGACAATAGCCATTATCATTTGAACCATGCATGCATGATCAGATGATATATAGAGGATCCTAGCTTCTCTCAAAACCTTAGGGGGCGAGGAGCATCTTCAAATTGATAAACGTTCGATGACGGTTTCAATCACACGGACCAATGAGTACGACTACCACTAGTTTAGACGACGGTCTCCTCTGAATGTCTGACTTCTCACTTTGACGCCTATCGCATCCCCCCCCCCCCCCCCCTCCCCTTCCCGAAAAGGGGCTCAACAGCGTAATTTAACCACGGCAACAGTATAGCAACAACACCAACACCAGAACAGCAACGAAATAATCAGGAGCACCAAGAAGAACACCAGCAACAACAACATAAGCAGTACCAAAAACAGTTCCATCAGCCGCCATCTCATATTCATCACAAGCATCGCTAACTACACATGGTTATCCCCAGAAAGATAACCGGCATCTACAACAAGAAGAAGCACTATCATGCCTGAGTTTGCCTAGAATAACATTTATTGCAGCCATCAGCATCAACCACTTCCACTAATTTCCTGCCATCATTTGCCTTGCCAACGACTCCCGCCCGTCATCACCATGAACAGCGCGGGCAGACTCGCTCTCCTGACGGTGGTCTACATCGTCTACATCTGCATCGGCGCCGGTGTCTTCATGACCCTCGAGGAGCCGCACGAGCGCGAGCTCGTCCACGAGATCGGCAACCATCGCGTTCAGTTCCTTCGCGAGCACGCCCAGTGCCTGACGCCCGCCGAGCTCGATGCCTTCGTGTCCCGCATGGAAGATGCCTGGAACTTCGGCGTCTCCTACACCGTCACCGTCAACAACACCGTCTCCGAGTCGATCTGGGATTTCGGAGGGTCTTTCTTCTTTACCACAACCCTTCTGACCACGATAGGTAAGGCTCATGTTCTTTCGATGACGTCGGCGTTGCCATCTTCTCCATTTTTGTTTACACTAATGTTGTGATTGCTTGTGGCTTAGTTTGTTTTAATGTTAAAGGACAATGAAATCCAGACAAATTGTTGTATGCAATATAAGACACTACATATAATGAATAGTCTCTGAAAATTTGAGCACAATCGGTCAAGAAATAAGAAAACTATGGCTCTTTGAAAAGAGCCATGTATTTCTTTGAGTGACTCAAATTGGCAACGCACTCTGGCAAAGTTGTGGACAACTCCCCATACATTTTGTACACAAAATTTCAGTTTTGTTCAATTTTCTAAAAATGTATGTTTACTCTTCGTTCGAGTTCAACATATGTTTTGTAGAATGCTTTTATACATAACATATATCATGAGTTGGGGGAATGGAAAATTGTGACTATGAAGAAAACTGTAAAAATTAAAACATTTGTGTACAAAACATATGGGGAGTTGTCCACACACTTATTAGAGTGCGTTGCCAATTTGAGTTCCCTATAGGAATAAATGGACATCTTCAAAGAGCCGTAGTTTTCTTATTTCTTACCCGATTATGCTCTAACTTTCAGAGATTATTCTTCTTAATCTCTTCAAGACTATGAATGCAAGATTTTGCTTGGGTTTCATTGCCCTTTAATGGATGACCCACCGTCTTCGTATAGCTCCCGGATATCGGAGCATCCCATTTCTTTTCCACCACGCCTCTCTTCACCACGCCCGATTTCAGAAGCGTAGCCATCTATATGTCAATCAAGTTGCCTACATGATTGGGAGGGGGCGTTTTCAATTAAACATATGTTATTCATTCCCTTCTTCAGGATGTACAGGTTCAATAAGCGGGGCAATCATTCCCGGCACTCTCATTCCCCCTCCCCCAACAACAAACATTTTATTAAAAATGTCAATATTTGGGCAGCAAACATTTCAAAATTTCGGGCAGTAAGGCCAGGTTGCGGAAGCCTTTGTTTTGTTCATTTTGGGGATTTTTGTTTGTTCCTTTGTTTGTATTTTTTTTCGTTGGGTGACAGTAAGGAAAATACCGTGGTAAGATACCTCAATCCACACACACCCTTAAAAGTTCCCTTGCGCCCATGGATGATTATAATGTATAATCACATACAAAACAACGGGAAAATAGCATGCGCTCCACCGTAACTATCGAACAGACGCGGGATATACTTTTCTAAAACATAATAATAGAAATATCACATTTGATATCGAATACTCTATCAATCTCGTATGAAATTTACTGACAGTATTTATTCCTTATTAACCATAGTAGCGAGAGATTACACCGAGTTATTGCGACTGAAACATAATGTTATTATCATGATTATAGTGACATGGAGCGATATATCATACACCCTAGTCAGACTAACAATCCCTGACATTAGTTACTGATCTTGACACATACAATTTAACCATATAACAGTCACGTGACATGCACATTTTACTGCAGATTTTCAGGGTTTCAGGATATGCTTGTGTCATATCACACCCTACATTATTATCATTATCATCATTCAACATATATATATTATTAATGCATAATGCAGTGTGTAATATTATGCGTATTTCCGTAATATAAGAATATACTATTTCCAGCACAAATCTCAAGAGACCACTTTAACACTATAGTATTACAGTCCATATGAAGTGTGGTAACTGAATATATAGTGAAGTACGATACGATTTGAGGGGTATAGTGATGTTGTGTCCATAGGTTATACTAGCAACTTTGGGTGCGTTTACTTCATGGACGATTTATCAAACCAAGAATAGGTGTTTTAAATGAGTTTCAGGCTTTTATTAGAGCCTGAAGATTAGCTTGCAACATATCTTTAAATGTTTATTTTAACGTACACTAAAGCGAACCCCATCAAGACAAGGGGCTTATATTGTATTTTTACCTTCTATTGTATGAAAGTACGTACGTTACACTGAGTGCTACCCAGCTAGCCACCTGACGTCGGGCCGATGTCGGAAGTTGGTTGGCGGATGTCGGCATATCGCCGTTGGCTCGAGGTTAAAATGTCCGCCAGCCCAACATCGTCACGACGTCATTTTTGTGATATATTGGCATAACGTCATTTTCCGACAATGGCCCAACATCATGTCATGAGATTATGTTTCACCGATGTTTTTATTTGACAATTATTCCCTATGTAAGAATGGGTATCAGGCCAGAGCCAGGGGGGTGCTTTGGGTGCGAACGCACCCCCCCCCCCCACGCTTACACAATTTAACCTGCGGTCTCGGTCGGTCTCGGCAAAATTCTATGCGACGGACCCCCCCCCCCCCCCCCCCCCCGTTACACGACTGAACCAGTCGTCTCGTTCTCGACCACGTTCGGGCATCACCCTCGAAAAATCCTGGCTACGGGCCTGGGTATTATGACTGAATTCCGCAGTCTATGGTTATAACAACTTCTGTACGTTGATTTTATCAAATCAATTTGACCGAGCGTGCGACAAATTAACACACACTCCGTAACGATGTAATATAACAATATAACAAAACTTAAACTTGGACATAAATATGTAATACATGCACACAAACATGTTACATAAAACAAGAACATATTTATCTTATTGAAATTTCGCAAGTTAGAGTGATCCCAAAGAAAACATGCATGTTCATGCTATATGTGTTTTTGTTTATAAACGTACTATTTTCGAAGGGTAAGGTTTGTTGTCATTTTGGTAGATGCGCATCACACAAATAGGCCAAGTTCGCGAATTAGGTTGAAGCAAAATAACCAAATATATTATTCATGACAAATATATACAGTATAGTGGGGATTTTTAAAATTTGATTATTCAATTAAGATAATCAATTAAGCATTATTCCATTTCCATGCTTCTTGTTAATTACATCTTTAAATATTGTCCAATGTAAACAAAATCGGAAGACATTTGAATATGGCTCGTGGTTTCAGTGTAATTTTGGTTTTTGCATATATATAATAATGCACTTGAGGTATATGAATTTAGCTAAACATAAACCTTTTACCGAGGTAGTGTACCAAAGGTACATGGAAACGACATTTGTAAGAATTCGTACATCGCTGAACACACTCATGCTAAGATGAAGTCTCGTTAATCGTTATGTTTCTGCCAGTAAATTATACATCAATTATTCATATTGTATGATGAAGCCGTCTAAATATTGTCGCCACCGTAATCATTGATAAGTTTTCACCGATAATCTCCTCCCTATTGTCTCACAATCTTTTGTTCGTCTCGTGCGTAAATGGTTGCCATAGGAAACCCGTAATGAGTTCGGATTTCTCATCAGTGCGAGGATGAAAATGGCATCATCACCATCATCATTCTAGCGGCCGTTACGTAACATGTGCGTGCTAAGCGGTGTATAGCGATAATAGCGTACTAGTACTTGTAAAATGTCTAGAGTTGTGCTTGCTTTGGTCAACGACGATGATTACTGGAAGCGCTTGCAACCATTTACGACTTGCCCACGGTTGCGTAGCTAAGGGTTGTATCTGGGCAGAACTGCGCCCTAGTCCCCCATTGTGGAATATTTCCACTTTTTCCCACACCCCTTTCCCGTGGGAGGGCAATGAAAATCACATATTTATGGGTTTCTTACCAGGTTTTCTTGTATGCAGAGAAGAGCTTTGGCCCCCTACACCAGGCCCCATATCATAAAGATTTACGATTTATTGTGTGACCAATTGATTGATCGTATTATGTATAAACGATTTGTGTAAGACCAAATTATTACATTTTATGTGGCGATGCCCTGAACACCTTTTCTAGTGGCCCCATTGTGAAGAATCTTGCCCGACCTCGTTAACGGACAGTGCTCCCCCCCCCCCCCCCCCCCCTCCCCGCCCCAGCTCCGGGTTACCCCACTCTTCTCCACTCATCTGCGTCTTGCAGATTCATTGTCCATGCAATTGTCATCATAAAACAATGTTTCCTTCCAAAGAAATTAATTAATCGGCCTGACGTGAGGTTGTTGAAACATTGTTGGGGGGGGGGGGGGGGGGGGGGGGGAGGGGTGTATTGGGTTGACAGCCAATAGAAAAATCCCATGCATCTATAGAAAACCAAACTACTAGAAACCGAACGTTTTCTGGTAACATACCAAAAAAGGTCCATAGAATTTAAATAAAGCGGGCTGGCAAGCCACTACCACAAAAAAGAATATAATTAAAGGGGTATTCCGGGCCTGATAAAACCATTCGTTATTTGAATAAGCAGAATAAGAGGCATAATTGGTGAAAATTTTATCAAAATCAGACAAGAAACAC
>JBAMJV010009601.1:0-29932 GCA_037951105.1 Echinarachnius parma
TGTATTTTGTTGTTTTTTTTAGTCGCGACTAGACGGGTGTCTCGGGTTGGGGTTCTTTTTAGGGATCAATCTTATAAGTTTTTTTCAAAACTTTGTTTGATCCTCCATTTATTTATTTTGATGTTTGTGTGTCTTATGATTGTTTACTATGTCATCCTTTATACTTGCCAATTGTCATACTTTGTTGTTGTTTTTTAAATGAAGTGTGGAAATAAAATAAAACCAAATCAATAAATATACATGTACTAAACAAAACACCTTTTTTCAATTTTAACTAACTATGAATAAACATAATACTTTGTACTGTAAACTCACTATTGATGCGAACGATGATAATTGGCAAAAAAGGCTAAGATTTCCTCACTCAGGCCTCATGGCAAGCCATCACACATGATTTCAAGTATGTGGGACTAGTAGCTCTGAATCTGATTGTAAGCAGTTGAAGTAAAGAGTCCTTTGGGGTTTGTTTTGTCGTCTTCTCTGCCTCTTTTTCGGTAGTTGGCTTTGGCTTTCAGAAATTGGTTTTGAATACCATATATAGTCTGCCTTTCTCTTCTTTCCTAAGTTGTAGTAATATTTACGGCCTATAATGAACAGATTTCGTAGTCGCACTTTGAACAAAGACTTCAAGCTACCATTCTGTACACCAATAGAGGGCTCACTCATTTATGGATCAAGACAAAGAAAAGCAAAAGAGGAATATCCAGTTCGTAATTACAATCTGCGCATGCGGGTAATTACCGATCTAGACTTCCGGTCCGCAGCTGCATGGCGATATTTCATCGAGCAGTGAGAATTGACGGAGCCACACGGTGCATTGAATGCGACTTGTTTGCTTTCATTTTCAACAGGATGATAATTATGATCAAATCAGCCCATCTTTTTTGTATTCACCACAGCAAAGGTAAATAGCATATGATGTACTATTTCATAGAACAAGATCCGTTTTTGATTATATATGTTATTCATGTGTAATGATGATAATTTATTGATCACTTTCAGTCATTAGTTCTAACCATAAGTCACTGAGCCTTGCCTTGCCCGGCTAGCTGGTAGCACGTACTGGGTATGTACACACGTAGGTGTACATAGCGTTATGCGGAATCATCGTCTTCCACTCGCTGCACTATCCAACGCAAAATATTTTTGTCGGCTGATTTCTCTCTCCATTTATTAGCAAATGCCAACAAAATTTCGTTTATATGATCCACAGTTCATATAATTTGATAATGATACCGACTCTGTTGTTTTGAAGACCAGCAAAATGTAGAATAAATATTATATCCGTCTGTTTTCCGTGCGATGCGTCCTAAAACATAGCTTTCAACTATGAACGTAGGACAGTGTACGAACAGTGCGGTATGCTTATCTCCAGCGTAGTAGCATATATTGCGTGTAAATGATCCACCTGAGTGGACCATTCCTTTGTAGATGTGGGTATGAACATGACAATGCATTCAGTCAACAATGTCAATGGTCAACAATATGTTAATACATTAATCATTAATCAATATCAGTGGTATATTTTTAATGAAATGACATTTTCAAATTTGTTTGTCTAATAATTATGTAAACCAAAATAGATCACGCACATTGAGATGTACAAATAGCTTTCCTTGCAACCCAAACTGCAAATTAGATTGTTACTTATATATATCTTTTTGCCATTGATGCCCAAATACAAGTACCTCACTTGCAACATGGGTTTATCTTTTTGTTTTCTTTATTTACCTTTCACACTTTAGGCATCCTCACACATCAGGATTTGAAGCTAGACAAGACCATGGTGAGAATGTGTAGCATGGTAGGGTGCTCCAATAGTGACAGCCGTTTGAACAAGTGATATTCACAGCTTCGCGATGTACACGGACTCATGTTTGGAAGCTGTGTTTTGCCAGCCTCCATTTAAACTTTTCACATTCCTTTGGAGTCTAAAAAATCCTGGTGTTTGCCAGCCTCCATTTAAACTTTTCACATTTCCTTTGGAGTCTAAAAATCCTGAAGCCCGTAAACGTTGGATTAAGCTTGTTAATCGGAAGACAGATGGGGGAAGCAACTGACAGCCACGAATTAATTCAAGGGTCTGCTCCTTCCACTTCAAGGATGGAGATCCGACAAATGAGTAACCAGACCCAACTGAAAATCTAGGATGTGGAAGAGGAAAGGCAAAACCTCCAAAGTCTCCCAGAGCTCCACCAAAAGAGAGACCGCCATACTCAGAAGTTATGAAACAGCAAAAAATACAGCGCAAACGGAAAAGAGATGCCCAGCAAACACAAAACATTTTCAGAACGTTTTCAGAACGTTTATATCAGGTCCCGTACGTCTTCGTCCTTAATAAACGTTTAAAAAACGTTTGTATAACGTCTTAGTTTGGACTTTACATTTGCTGCAAAGCTAGGTCTTTTGAAAACGTTCGGAAAACGTTTTTTGGACGTCATGAATTAAATGTCCTTGGATATGTCCTGTAGAACGTTTTATAAAACGTTTTATCCAGACGTATTTTGTCAAACGTTTATTAAACGTTTTATATATGTCCAAATTAATAATTCTTGAAAAAAATACAGGTGGCGAAATTGTGCCACATAGGCAGAGGGGTGGGGGGAGATCGAGGTACGTAAAACTGATGCGTATGCTCCAGTGGCGTAACGACGTGGGGGGGGGGGGGGGGGGGCACGTGCCCCCAATAATTTTGAAAAACAACAATAGAAAACATAAGGGGCCATTTTTTGAAAAAACAAAGAAATACATAAGGTGTGCCTCCAATAATTTGTGTGCGCCCCCCCCCCCCCCCCCCCCAATCAGTCCGACCACGTCATTCAAAAATGATAAAAAAATAAAATAAAAAATAAAAAAATTACGTTTTTTAAAACGTTTTTAAAACGTTTCATAAAATGTTTTTAAAACGTTCTTAAAACGTTTTTAAAACGTTCTCATAACGTTTTTTAAAACGTTCTTAAAACATGCTTGAAACGTCTCCATCGTCCGACAGGTTTTCTGCTGGTCCTTGCACTTAAAAGCAAAAACATAAAAGGTTTTTTATTGGTTTTTCTAACGTTTAGACAACGTTTAAAAACGTCCATTTTGAACATTCTAAAAACGTTTTCACAAAACGTTCAAATAACCAACTTTGAACCTGTTTAGAACGTTCAGAAATAGTCCGATTGTTAGTTGGGATGCAGCTCATACTGTCTCCACTCTTGAGGAAGCCATACCTACCACACAAGACTCAGAAGAGATTCACGATGAAGCGATGTTTACTAAAGAAAATACTGATCCTCATACCTCCTCAGAAGCTTTGTCTAAAGAAGCATCTCTTCATGACCATGACTATACAAGTATTTCATCAAGTGGACCATCAACTGAAGGTACAGAATCATTATCTGATAAGAGAGCAAAGGTTGTGACAATCCTCCATGACCATGATCTACTGGGCCATCGACAGACAGTTGCCAAGACTGTCACAACAAACAAACAAAAATATCTAAACTAGTATCAAAAATGAAGAAATCAGCCATGAAGAAAGGGTCGAAACGTAATGCAGCACATGACATCACTAATGCTGTACTAAGATCGGACAAGTCCGTTCGAGAATACACAGGAGTGGAAAGCAAGCGGAAGCTAGAGTCCCTTCACTCACATGTGGAAACACAAAGAGGATGAGGTACTGGACAGGAAGCAAGAAAGCAAGGAGAGTACAGTTTTAGTGAAACTGAATTTTAGTAACCAAAATCTGCATCATTACATTACAAACTAATAGTTATAACTAGAAAGGAACACAAAATTACAAATGACGTAGTAAAGATCATGTTATCATTCAAAAAGAGCCGTTAAAACGTAAGAGGGCGCTCTCTAAACACTCATCGGTTTCAACCATTTTGAATAAATATTGTGCATGTGATGCTTTGTTGAAATAGTGATTAGATAGAGAAATAACCAACAACTATTTAAATACCTATTTTGTAACTTTTTGAAAAGAGGAAGCATTTTTTTGAATTTGTAACGGCTGGTTCAAAATTCTCTAATAAACCCGGGGCCCCGGGTTTATTACAAATTGTTATATTTATGGATATTTCAGCCATTTCTGAACCGATTTTGATCAAACAAAGATGATTTTATTGTTTAAATATTATGCTCTTTCAAATTTTACACTCAGTTTTTCATTACCTCACAAACCAATTAAGTAGTCTAGCGCCCTCTCTACCAAAACTCCAACTTTCCCTTTAAGATTAACTGTATGTGGGAAAGCGTATTATGATTTGATATATTTTTCACGAAGAAAACAAATAATTGACGCACTAATAAATATGCACCCAAACCCACACAATAAATATTGTATTTACTATTTAGTGTCATACACAGTTCCAACATAAACAATATGGCGCATGTATGATCCAACAACATGGCCTACAGCCAATAATTAATCCCGAGGGAGCGAAGCGACCGAGGGCTTGGGCATGGCGAGAGGGGGAGGGTTTGGGAGGGGGTATCCCCCTCCCACGGGGAAGATTTTTCATTTATATACTTGAAATGGTGCAATTCGGTGCACTCCATGCCATACCTGTGAAGGAAATTTAGAATCCGAGTTAAATAAAATAAGAATAAAATGTCTATGCTCTCATCAGATGTTTACAACAAACTGAATTAATCTGTTCGCGCGCGAAGCGCGCAGCGAAAATTGAAAATGGATCTATAAACTAGTTTTTTAACGTTAGCTCGTACATTTGATTGTGTCTTTCCCACTCTCTTTTTAATTTTTTTGGGAGGGGGGGCTTTTTTGGGGGGGGGGCAAAATTGCGTTTTGCCCCCCCCACTTTTTGGATTGGGGGGGGGTGGGGGGGGGGGGGGGGGGGGCCCCCCTGCCCCCCCCCCCCCCCACTTCCGGCGCCTATGCTTTTTAGTCAAAATATTATTGTTCACTCATATAATACAAGGTCTAAATTTGATTATCGCTCAAACTATGGGCGGTCAAAATTTTCTAGAATGAATATTGTTTATACTGGACCAATACTATGGAACTCTTTACCAGCTGAATTTTAAGAAAGCAAAGGGGGGGGGGGGGGGGGGGCGGCCGCCCCCCCTGCCCCCCCCCCCCCCCCCCACTTCCGGCGCCTATGCTTTTTAGTCAAAATATTATTGTTCACTCATATAATACAAGGTCTAAATTTAAATTTGATTATCGCTCAAACTATGGGCGGTCAAAATTTTCTAGAATGAATATTGTTTATACTGGACCAATACTATGGAACTCTTTACCAGCTGAATTTTAAGAAAGCAAAGGGGGGGGGGCGGCCGCCCCCCCTGCCCCCCCCCCCCCCTCCCCACTTCCGGCGCCTATGCTTTTTAGTCAAAATATTATTGTTCACTCATATAATACAAGGTCTAAATTTGATTATCGCTCAAACTATGGCCGGTCAAAATTTTCTAGAATGAATATTGTTTATACTGGACCAATACTATGGAACTCTTTACCAGCTGAATTTAAAGAAAGCAAAACTCTTAATACTTTAAAATTGAAGCTTAAAGATTATTTATTGAAGTCTCTGTAGATTCTTGTATGTATAATAGCATTTCGACAGGTTATGTGTATGTGTTTTTTTAGTGTATATTGTATGTGGAGTTTTAGATCAGAATACGTTATGTTTTTGTTGTTTTTTGTTAGTCGCGACTAGACCGGGTGTCTCGGTTGGGGTTCTTTTTAGGGATCAATCTTATAAGTTTTTTTTCAAAACTTTGTTTGATTCCTCCATTTATTTATTTTGATGTTTGTGTGTCTTATGATTGTTTACTATGTCATCCTTTATACTTTGCCAATTGTCATACTTTGTTGTTGTTTTTTAAATGAAGTGTGGAAATAAAATAAAACCAAATCAAATAAATATACATGTATAAACAAAACAACCTTTTTTTCAATTTTAACTAACTACTGAATAAACATAATACTTTGTAACTGTAAACCCACTATTGATGCGAACGATGATAATTGGCAAAAAGGCTAAGATTTCCCTCACTCAGGCCTCATGGCGAGCCATCACACATGATTTCAAGTATGTGGGACTAGTAGCTCTGAATCTGATTGTAAGCAGTTGAAGTAAAGAGTCCTTTGGGTTTGTTTTGTCGTCTTCTCTGCCTCTTTTTCGGTAGTTGGCTTTGGCTTTCAGAAATTGGTTTTGAATACCATATATAGTCTCCCTTTCTCTTCTTTCCTAAGTTGTAGTAAGATTTACGGCCTATAATGAACAGATTTCGTAGTCGCACTTTGAACAAAGACTTCAAGCTACCCATTCTGTACACCAATAGAGGGCTCACTCATTTTATGGATCAAGACAAAGAAATGCAAAAGAGGAATATCCAGTTCGTAATTAAATCTGCGCATGCGGGTAATTACCGATCTAGACTTCCGGGTCACGCAGCTGCATGGCGATATTCCATCGAGCAGTGAGAATTGACGGAGCCACACGTGCAATTGAATGCGACTTGTTTGCTTTCATTTTCAACAGGATTGATATTATGATCAAAATCAGCCCATCTTTTTTGTATTCACCACAGCAAAGGTCAATAGCATATGATGTACTATTTCATAGAACAAGATCCGTTTTTGATATAATATGTTATTCATGTGTAATGATGATAATTTATTGATCACTTTCAGTCATTAGTCTAACCATAAGTCACTGAGCCTTGCCTTGGCCCGGCTAGCTGGGTAGCACGTACTGGGTATGTACACACGTAGGTGTACACAGCGTTATGCGGAGATCATCGTCTTCCACTCGCTGCACTATCCAACGCAAAATATTTTTTGTCGGCTGATTTCTCTCTCCATTTATTAGCAAATGCCAACAAAATTTCGTTTATATGATCCACAGTTCATATAATTTGATAATGATTACCGACTCTGTTGTTTTGAAGACCGCAAAATGTAGAAAAAATATTATATCCCGTCTGTTTTCCGTGCCGATGCGTCCTAAAACATAGCGTTCAACTATTGAACGTAGGACAGTGTACGAACGTGCGGTATGCTTATCTCCAGCGTAGTAGCATATATTGCGTGTAAATGATCCACCTGAGTGGACCATTCACTTTGTAGATGTGGGTATGAACATGACAATGCATTCAGTCAACAATGTCAATGGTCAACAATATGTTAATACATTAATCATTAATCAATATCAGTGGTATATTTTTAATGAAATGACATTTTCAAATTTGTTTGTCTGCATTTCAATTATGTAAACAAAAACGCACATTGAGATGTACAAAATAGCTTTCCTTGCAACCCCAAACTGCAAATTAGATTGTTAATATATATATCTTTTTGCCATTGATGCCCAAATACAAGTACCTCACTTGCAACATGGGTTTATCTTTTTGTTTTCTTTATTTACCTTTCACACTTTAGGCATCCTCACACATCAGGATTTGAAGCTAGACAAGAACCATGGTGAGAATGTGTAGCATGGTAGGGTGCTCCAATAGTGACAGCCGTTTGAACAAGTGATATTCACAGCTTCGCGATGTACACGGACTCATGTTTGGAAGCTGTGTTTGCCAGCCTCCATTTAAACTTTTCACATTTCCTTTGGAGTCTAAAAATCCTGAAGCCCGTAAACGTTGGATTAAGCTTGTTAATCGGAAGACAGATGGGGGAAGCAACTGACAGCCACGAATTAATTCAAGGGTCTGCTCCTTCCACTTCAAGGATGGAGATCCGACAAATGAGTAACCAGACCCAACTGAAAATCTAGGATGTGGAAGAGGAAAGGCAAAACCTCCAAAGTCTCCCAGAGCTCCACCAAAAGAGAGACCGCCATACTCAGAAGTTATGAAACAGCAAAAAATACAGCGCAAACGGAAAAGAGATGCCCAGCAAACACAAAACATTTTCAGAACGTTTATATCAGGTCCCGTACGTCTTCGTCCTTAATAAACGTTTAAAAAAAGGTTGGAAAACGTCTTAGTTTGGACTTTACATTTGCTGCAAAGCTAGGTCTTTTGAAAACGTTCGGAAAACGTTTTTTGGACGTCATGAATTAAACGTCCTTGGATATGTCCTGTAGAACGTTTTATAAAACGTTTTATCCAGACGTATTTTGTTAAACGTTTATTAAACGTTTTATATATGTCCAAATTAATAATTCTTGAAAAAAATACAGGTGGCGAAATTGTGCCACATAGGCAGAGGGGTGGGGGGAGATCGAGGTACGTAAAACTGATGCGTATGCTCCAGTGGCGTAACGACGTGGGGGGGGGGGGGGGCACGTGCCCCCAATAATTTTGAAAAACAACAATAGAAAACATAAGGGGCCATTTTTTGAAAAAACAAAGAAATACATAAGGTGTGCCTCCAATAATTTGTGTGCGCCCCCCCCCCCCCCCCCAATCCGTCCGACCACGTCATTCAAAAATGATAAAAAAATAAAATAAAAAATAAAAAAATTACGTTTTTTAAAACGTTTTTAAAACGTTTCATGAAAATGTTTTTAAAACGTTCTTAAAACGTTTTTAAAACGTTCTTATAACGTTTTTTAAAACGTTCTTAAAACATGCTTGAAACGTCTCCATCGTCCGACAGGTTTTCTGCTGGTCCTTGCACTTAAAAGCAAAAACATAAAAGGTTTTTTATTGGTTTTTCTAACGTTTAGACAACGTTTAAAAACGTCCATTTTGAACATTCTAAAAACGTTTTCACAAAACGTTCAAATAACCAACTTTGAACCTGTTTAGAACGTTCAGAAATAGTCCGATTGTTAGTTGGGATGCAGTTCATACTGTCTCCACTCTTGAGGAAGCCATACCTACAACACAAGACTCAGAAGAGATTCACGATGAAGCGATGTTTACTAAAGAAAATACTGATCCTCATACCTCCTCAGAAGCTTTGTCTAAAGAAGCATCTCTTCATGATCATGACTATACAAGTATTTCATCAAGTGGACCATCAACTGAAGGTACAGAATCATTATCTGATAAGAGAGCAAAGGTTGTGACAATCCTCCATGACCATGATCTACTGGGCCATCGACAGACAGTTGCCAAGACTGTCACAACAAACAAACAAAAATATCTAAACTAGTATCAAAAATGAAGAAATCAGCCATGAAGAAAGGGTCGAAACGTAATGCAGCACATGACATCACTAATGCTATACTAAGATCGGACAAGTCCGTTCGAGAATACACAGGAGTGGAAAGCAAGCGGAAGCTAGAGTCCCTTCACTCACATGTGGAAACACAAAGAGGATGAGGTACTGGACAGGAAGCAAGAAAGCAAGGAGAGTACAGTTTTAGTGAAACTGAATTTTAGTAACCAAAATCTGCATCATTACATTACAAACTAATAGTTATAACTAGAAAGGAACACAAAATTACAAATGACGTAGTAAAGATCATGTTATCATTCAAAAAGAGCCGTTAAAACGTAAGAGGGCGCTCTCTAAACACTCATCGGTTTCAACCATTTTGAATAAATATTGTGCATGTGATGCTTTGTTGAAATAGTGATTAGATAGAGAAATAACCAACAACTATTTAAATACCTATTTGTAACTTTTTGAAAAGAGGAAGCATTTTTTTGAATTTGTAACGGCTGGTTCAAAATTCTCTAATAAACCCGGGGTCCCGGGTTTATTACAAATTGTTATATTTATGGATATTTCAGCCGTTTCTGAACCGATTTTGATCAAACAAAGATGATTTTATTGTTTAAATATTATGCTCTTTCAAATTTTACACTCAGTTTTTCATTACCTCACAAACCAATTAAGAAGTCTAGCGCCCTCTCTACCAAAACTCAACTTTCCCTTTAAGATTAACTGTATGTGGGAAAGCGTATTATGATTTGATATATTTTTCACGAAGAAAACAAATAATTGACGCACTAATAAATATGCACCCAAACCCACACAATAAATATTGTATTTACTATTTAGTGTCATACACAGTTCCAACATAAACAATATGGCGCATGTATGATCCAACAACATGGCCTACAGCCAATAATTAATCCCGAGGGAGCGAAGCGACCGAGGGCTTGGGCATGGCGAGAGGGGGAGGGTTTGGGAGGGGGTATCCCCCTCCCACGGGGAAGATTTTGCATTTATATACTTGAAATGGTGCAATTCGGTGCACTCCATGCCATACCTGTGAAGGAAATTTAGAATCCGAGTTAAATAAAATAAGAATAAAATGTCTATGCTCTCATCAGATGTTTACATCAAACTGAATTAATCTGTTCGCGCGCGAAGCGCGCAGCGAAAATTGAAAATGGATCTATAAACTAGTTTTTTAACGTAGCTCGTACATTTGATTGTGTCTTTCCCACTCTCTTTTTAATTTTTTTGGGAGGGGGGGCTTTTTGGGGGGGGGCAAAATTGCGTTTTGCCCCCCCACTTTTTGGATTGGGGGGGGGGCGGCCGCCCCCCCTGCCCCCCCCCCCCCCCCCCCCACTTCCGGCGCCTATGCTTTTTAGTCAAAATATTATTGTTCACTCATATAATACAAGGTCTAAATTTGATTATCGCTCAAACTATGGGCGGTCAAAATTTTCTAGAATGAATATTGTTTATACTGGACCAATACTATGGAACTCTTTACCAGCTGAATTTTAAGAAAGCAAAGGGGGGGGGGGGGGGCGGCCGCCCCCCCCCCCCCTGCCCCCCCCCCCCCCCCACTTCCGGCGCCTATGCTTTTTAGTCAAAATATTATTGTTCACTCATATAATACAAGGTCTAAATTTGATTATCGCTCAAACTATGGCCGGTCAAAATTTTCTAGAATGAATATTGTTTATACTGGACCAATACTATGGAACTCTTTACCAGCTGAATTTAAAGAAAGCAAAACTCTTAATACTTTAAAATTGAAGCTTAAAGATTATTTATTGAAGTCTCTGTAGATTCTTGTATGTATAATAGCATTTCGACAGGTTATGTGTATGTGTTTTTTTAGTGTATATTGTATGTGGAGTTTTAGATCAGAATACGTTATGTTTTTGTTGTTTTTTTGTTAGTCGCGACTAGACCGGGTGTCTCGGTTGGGGTTCTTTTTAGGGATCAATCTTATAAGTTTTTTTTCAAAACTTTGTTTGATTCCTCCATTTATTTATTTTGATGTTTGTGTGTCTTATGATTGTTTACTATGTCATCCTTTATACTTTGCCAATTGTCTTACTTTGTTGTTGTTTTTTAAATGAAGTGTGGAAATAAAATAAAACCAAATCAAATAAATATACATGTATAAACAAAACAACCTTTTTTTTTTCAATTTTAACTAACTACTGAATAAACATAATACTTTGTAACTGTAAACTCACTATTGATGCGAACGATGATAATTGGCAAAAAGGCTAAGATTTCCCTCACTCAGGCCTCATGGCGAGCCATCACACATGATTTCAAGTATGTGGGACTGGTAGCTCTGAATCTGATTGTAAGCAGTTGAAGTAAAGAGTCCTTTGGGTTTGTTTCGTCGTCTTCTCTGCCTCTTTTTCGGTAGTTGGCTTTGGCTTTCAGAAATTGGTTTTGAATACCATATATAGTCTGCCTTTCTCTTCTTTCCTAAGTTGTAGTAATATTTACGGCCTATAATGAACAGATTTCGTAGTCGCACTTTGAACAAAGACTTCAAGCTACCCATTCTGTACACCAATAGAGGGCTCACTCATTTTATGGATCAAGACAAAGAAATGCAAAAGAGGAATATCCAGTTCGTAATTACAATCTGCGCATGCGGGTAATTACCGATCTAGACTTCCGGGTCACGCAGCTGCATGGCGATATTCCATCGAGCAGTGAGAATTGACGGAGCCACACGTGCAATTGAATGCGACTTGTTTGCTTTCATTTTCAACAGGATTGATATTATGATCAAAATCAGCCCATCTTTTTTGTATTCACCACAGCAAAGGTAAATAGCATATGATGTACTATTTCATAGAACAAGATCCGTTTTTGATATAATATGTTATTCATGCGTAATGATGATAATTTATTGATCACTTTCAGTCATTAGTCTAACCATAAGTCACTGAGCCTTGCCTTGGCCCGGCTAGCTGGGTAGCACGTACTGGGTATGTACACACGTAGGTGTACATAGCGTTATGCGGAGATCATCGTCTTCCACTCGCTGCACTATCCAACGCAAAATATTTTTTGTTGGCTGATTTCTCTCTCCATTTATTAGCAAATGCCAACAAAATTTCGTTTATATGATCCACAGTTCATATAATTTGATAATGATTACCGACTCTGTTGTTTTGAAGACCGCAAAATGTAGAAAAAATATTATATCCCGTCTGTTTTCCGTGCCGATGCGTCCTAAAACATAGCGTTCAACTATTGAACGTAGGACAGTGTACGAACGTGCGGTATGCTTATCTCCAGCGTAGTAGCATATATTGCGTGTAAATGATCCACCTGAGTGGACCATTCACTTTGTAGATGTGGGTATGAACATGACAATGCATTCAGTCAACAATGTCAATGGTCAACAATATGTTAATACATTAATCATTAATCAATATCAGTGGTATATTTTTAATGAAATGACATTTTCAAATTTGTTTGTCTGCATTTCAATTATGTAAACAAAATAGATCACGCACATTGAGATGTACAAACTAGCTTTCCTTGCAACCCCAAACTGCAAATTAGATTGTTAATATATATATCTTTTTGCCATTGATGCCCAAATACAAGTACCTCACTTGCAACATGGGTTTATCTTTTTGTTTTCTTTATTTACCTTTCACACTTTAGGCATCCTCACACATCAGGATTTGAAGCTAGACAAGAACCATGGTGAGAATGTGTAGCATGGTAGGGTGCTCCAATAGTGACAGCCGTTTGAACAAGTGATATTCACAGCTTCGCGATGTACACGGACTCATGTTTGGAAGCTGTGTTTGCCAGCCTCCATTTAAACTTTTCACATTTCCTTTGGAGTCTAAAAATCCTGAAGCCCGTAAACGTTGGATTAAGCTTGTTAATCGGAAGACAGATGGGGGAAGCAACTGACAGCCACGAATTAATTCAAGGGTCTGCTCCTTCCACTTCAAGGATGGAGATCCGACAAATGAGTCACCAGACCCAACTGAAAATCTAGGATGTGGAAGAGGAAAGGCAAAACCTCCAAAGTCTCCCAGAGCTCCACCAAAAGAGAGACCGCCATACTCAGAAGTTATGAAACAGCAAAAAATATAGCGCAAACGGAAAAGAGATGCCCAGCAAACACAAAACATTTTCAGAACGTTTATATCAGGTCCCGTACGTCTTCGTCCTTAATAAACGTTTAAAAAACGTTTGTATAACGTCTTAGTTTGGACTTTACATTTGCTGCAAAGCTAGGTCTTTTGAAAACGTTCGGAAACGTTTTTTGGACGTCATGAATTAAACGTCCTTGGATATGTCCTGTAGAACGTTTTATAAAACGTTTTATCCAGACGTATTTTGTTAAACGTTTATTAAACGTTTTTATATATGTCCAAATTAATAATTCGTTAAAAAAAATACAGGTGGCGAAATTGTGCCACATAGGCAGAGGGGTGGGGGGAGATCGAGGTACGTAAAACTGATGCGTATGCTCCAGTGGCGTAACGACGTGGGGAGGGGGGGGGGGGGGGCACGTGCCCCCAATAATTTTGAAAAACAACAATAGAAAACATAAGGGGCCATTTTTTGAAAAAACAAAGAAATACATAAGGTGTGCCTCCAATAATTTGTGTGCGCCCCCCCCCCCCCCCCCCCAATCAGTCCGACCACGTCATTCAAAAATAATTTTTAAAAAAATAAATAAATAAAAATAACGTTTTTTAAAACGTTTTTAAAACGTTCTTAAAATGTTTTTAAAACGTTCTTAAAACGTTTTTAAAACGTTCTTATAACGTTTTTTAAAACGTTCTTAAAACATGCTTGAAACGTCTCCATCGTCCGACAGTTTTCTGCTGGTCCTTGCACTTAAAAGCAAAAACATAAAAGGTTTTTTATTGGTTTTTCTAACGTTTAGACAACGTTTAAAAACGTCCATTTTGAACATTCTAAAAACGTTTTCACAAAACGTTCAAATAACCAACTTTGAACCTGTTTAGAACGTTCAGAAAACGTCCGATTGTTAGTTGGGATGCAGTTCATACTGTCTCCACTCTTGAGGAAGCCATACCTACCACACAAGACTCAGAAGAGATTCACGGTGAAGCGATGTTTACTAAAGAAAATACTGATCCTCATACCTCCTCAGAAGCTTTGTCTAAAGAAGCATCTCTTCATGATCATGACTATACAAGTATTTCATCAAGTGGACCATCAACTGAAGGTACAGAATCATCATCTGATAAGAGAGCAAAGGTTGTGACAATCCTCCATGACCATGATCTACTGGGCCATCGACAGACAGTTGCCAAGACTGTCACAACAAACAAACAAAAATATCTAAACTAGTATCAAAAATGAAGAAATCAGCCATGAAGAAAGGGTCGAAACGTAATGCAGCACATGACATCACTAATGCTGTACTAAGATCGGACAAGTCCGTTCGAGAATACACAGGAGTGGAAAGCAAGCGGAAGCTAGAGTCCCTTCACTCACATGTGGAAACACAAAGAGGATGAGGTACTGGACAGGAAGCAAGAAAGCAAGCACCCCCAGGACATCTTCAAGGGCATCACCAAGGGCAAAACCAATGGCATCACCAAGGTCAAAACCTAAGAGGACCCCTCAAAAGCCAGGACTTAAAAGGAGTTTGAACTCCAAGCAAGAACTCATCTTAGTACTGATGAAGTTGAGAATGGCCCTGACCATTTCTTTTTTGGGTTGTCTTTTTGGAATCTCTGGGAGTAGAGCTTCACAGATATTCATCACATGGGTCAAGTCTTTGGCACTTGAACGGAGAACTAGAGGAATATTATCAAAATCAGACAAGAAACGCCAAAGTTACGCCATAACTTGTTGTTCTGATGTTTTAGCTCACATGTTTTTATCATGATATTCACCTTCAACTGATCAAAATAATAAGAAAATGAGAAATTAAGTCAATAAGTGGGATCAACTTGACAAGAGATTTTATCTTTACTGCAATGTGCATGCAGAACGTCGTAGATGCTACCTGGCCTGGCCAGAGCTGGCCTGCGTGAACGCGGCCGGCAAAATGATGGAGGTAAATACACTGGCTGATGAGCATGTGAATCACTCAAAATTCATCTCAAACAATTTATCTGCTCATTATTATTAACACTCATTAAAATAATTGCTTCTTGCTGCATCAAGGGAGAAAAAATATGCGAATAAATTATCATATAAAAAAAATCCACCTTATTTAGCTTTGATTATGAAGAAATAAATTGTACGATCAATGTCAATCGAACAGTAGATAATAAAACCAAAAATTAATATCAAACCTATCCAGCTACTGACCAGACGGGTGTCTGCTAGCAGTGCAGCTAGGGCTAAACAAAAAAGAGTAGAGGGAAAACAAACATCCTTAATAGGATGTGTAGCGTGCCGAGGGTCGATTAGGAATTTTGTTTCCTATTCTCTATATATTACGCTATACTGTATTTATTTTTTCCACACTCTCTCAAACTGCTCGCTCTCATTTTTAAAGTTTCAAAAAATCTCTTCCCTTTTTTCTCAAATTCACAAACTCAATTTCACTTTCCAGATCACTTCTCAAATCATGCGATCAGACGAGATGAATTCAGATAATAGTGAAAGATTATTTTTAATCAAAAGTCAATTCACAATGTTTTTCTACAGAGCTAATCCTAGCCAGTATGCACAGCCGGTCCGTTTCCTACCGGATCCCGGAAAAGAGTCCCGGAATTCTTAAGTTGACACAAAATATATTAACACTCTATTCTCCCTATGTACTAGCAATACTTGAAACTAACACTACAGTTACACAAAAAAGCTACCCAAGGGGTTAATGCGGTATTTGGACCTTGGACTCCTAAGTTCTGATTCCCTGGCTAAATTGTAAACACTGATACAGTGTATGAGCTAAAACCACTTCAACGTGCCTTATAAAGGATAAATGTGTGTATTCATATAAATAGGTTTATACGGTGTACAGCTTATGCTATTTTCGCTACACCATCCCCTCCGTACATGTCAAACTTCAGAAGTTTCAATGCAAGTCTTCAAATTGTGATCCCACTTTTGGCTTTTAAAACATACAATTTAACTGCCACTTTCAAATAAATTAATACACTATGTTACTGTGAATCTAAACGAAGCGGAATTTTGTCAATCCGCACTTTCCTATTACAAAACTAAACTCTAACTCTCATTTTGCAAGGAAATAGAAATACAACTTGACAACTTTTACAAATCTGAATACAAATTATTTATGTCACTCAAACTGTTTGTTACAAAACTGACTTCCTACAATCCATATTTTCCCTAACAGTGTCCAAACTTTCAGCAATTTACAAAGCAGTACACGTATTCAATAACACAGAGATGCAGGCAATAATATTTACAAAAGAAATGTCTATAAGCAAAAAATTACATTCACTATTGTTTCATTTATAAAATAAAAACACTTCGACTTTTTTTCGAAACACTATCTTTTAAATGATTCACAAACCATTGCATATCAAAGTTTATTTAGAAAACTGCGACCAAAAAATGTGTTATTATTTTCACTGCCTTGCAGCCGGCCTTATCATAATCACCTCAATTTAATATAAATTATGATTATCAGTTCCTGCATTAATACCTTTCAAAATATACTCCGCAAAAAAAGAAACAGTACACTTATTGAAGACAAAATATAATCTATTTACGATAAAATATAATTATGTTATCCATATATCAAATTAAGGATAAAGTGACCCTCTTTAATATTGGCATAGAATGCAGAAAAAAATAATTTATGCATGAATTGTCATGGTCAATTAACCAACGCAAGGTCTGTTTTCAAAAAAGGAAAAAATGGAACATCCATTCAACCATAGAAATGTTGGTAATCATAATGTTGAACGCTATTTTCGCGATCATTTTTTATTGATGAAAAATATTATCTTTTTTATTTTCATTTCAATGAAAAAACATAAATGTAGACGAATTGTGAAAGATCAAGGTTTTGTTTTCATCCAAATGTAACAAAATTGGGAATGCCATGGCAAAGGTTTATTCGTCGAAACCTTAGTTTGTGCCCCTATTGTTGCATTAAACTTAGTATAAATTATTCTCAAGAATTGTAACGTAGTAGTCCAAAGATGTACAAAACCTAATCTCACCCTTGGTCAACCATTTGGGCAGTCTCCAACATGGCATTTCCCTAGGAAAATATGGTTGAAATTGCAGTGAAAACATGAAACAGACAAGCTTCATGCCTCGAATACAGACAATTATGTTGATGTTGATCATAACCTGACCTTGTTTTACTATTGAAAATGTGTGTTTTCAGAGTTTGTTCATATCAATAAGTTTAAATAATGTCATAATTTACTTGCCCCGCATATCTTGCCTCAAGCGAGGGGCCTACTCTTTTCAGTCGAATGGTGCGGTCCTCCATTGTTTTTGCTATTTTTGAAAACGGACCTTAATATTGTGGATTTATCATGGCAGTTCATGCATGAATGATTACACCTTTATGTTATAATCTGCCGGCAGAGGACTAAATTTCCTTTAATTATTTATATTGTAATGTACACTTTATTGTACATAAATATTTAATATTTCAACGTAAACAAGTGTCCTGTTTCTTTCTGTGCGTATATTTGTTTAGTATATGTAAACTATGTCCTAACTGACAGTCTAACCCAAATCCTGGTAAAACAAAACAATAATCATAATCAAGCACTCTATCAAGTTTCCATATGTTGGTGTACAAAAATGGATGGAAACTACTTTGGCAATATAACACTAATTATTATGTTTTGTAGGCCACTTGCTAGATGTTTTATGGCTTGAAAGTCATTGTTGGCAAATACATAACAGTTTCAGTTAAAACAATAAAGAAATACTTGAAAAATAAAATCAATGAAATAGAAATGACCAAAACAAAAATAAATCGATTTTTTTTTTTTCAAATTGGAAGTTTTTGCAATCCTATCTTTTGTCAATGCTTTTATGAAAGCTTTTGCCACAAATTGGCATTCAAACAGCTCTTCTTTTTTTTTAATATAATAATTTCCATGAACTATAAGAATTAATAGAATTAAGTATTTTGCGTAAAAAAGTATAAAGCGATACTCTTTACAAATCAGACAATGATTATGTACACAAGATGAAACCCTGTAGAAAAATGGAAATGAGAGTGAAATGTTGGTTAATTATTAGTAAGCAATGTATATACATGATATAAATAAGTAAAAGGAATCTAGGGATATGAACAATATATGGAAATAATTACAACATCACAAATAAATAAGTCTTATGAAACTAATGCAGCTAGCTGCCAATTAAAGCCCTGTGGGAGAAATGTAGTTAAACATAATTCAAAAGTGGTGCATGTTATATATCAATTATGTACAGATATAAACAGTATTAGACTATAACAAATAAGCATGTGGATTAAAAACTAATATAGAAACAAGTGAGAGGGAATTTACATAAATATTAAAACTATAGTTGAAAATCAAGCAGAACAATGCATGCCTAATTGGAACTCCTGCTAATAAATGAGAGGGAATCCTCTGTGAAAACAAGAGAATAATCAACGTCAGTTAGATGTTAAACCATGTGTAAATGTGATACAACAAGAATATGCGAGCACAGTTTTAATAATACAAATCATACCAACAGAATGTGCAAAGCTTTGTAAATAAGAATACAACCATTTATCTAAAATGAAGCGTGGAGAGGAGGTAAATAATAAAAAAAAAAAATACAAGGATGTGATGGTAAATGCATGGGAATCTGTTTAAAAAAGATAATGGAAGCACAACAAAACAATATAGCAAGCATATTAGGAGAATGTGAAGGATGAAGCTAAACACTGCCTTCTTGAATGTAAGTGGCGTTTTCAATCTTTCACACATCATATAAAGGTATCTTCAAATTATATTGGCATAGGATTGAAGCCTCAAATGTCACTTTTGGCTGAATTTTACAAAGTACAGGTATCAATTTACAACATATAATGTTTATAACATGTTATAAACATACATTTTTGTACATTTCTTTGCCAATCAAATACACATTGTTTTAACATAACAATTTTGGAAAATGTCATTAAGCAATCAATACAATACAATACAATAGGATATAAGTTCTTTTATAGCGCTAAATACATAAACGTTTCATAGCGCTCTACATACTTAACTACAAAATTAACAATTATATGAATATAAAACAAATGAAGTACATTATAATAATGTACATTAAATACATGAAATACAATCAAATACATAACAAGAAATGAACATGCAAATATGCATAATAGATTACTGCATATTTAATTTCCAGTTTACTTATCGAACAGGTGGGTCTTGAGTAGTGATTTTTTTTTTGAGACCACAAGTTTCTTATTTATATAATATTTATCAGGTTTACAACATTCACATGATCTTTCTGTATATGTTGGATATTTAGGTGAATTAGTATGACATACGTGTGAGATTCCAGACTTCAACATAGTAATCCATCGCATGCCTATGGAATCTCTCAAGGCCACTTTTATTGTTTAAGATGTTTTTGTTATTTGTTTTATATCTAAATTGTAATAAGAGGTGTTATTTTTGCTATTATTCATTATTGTATCACATTAAATCATGTATAAGCGGAAATAAAAGCCGTTAGTGGAAAAAGACAACTACATAATATTAATGCTTTAAAGACAGGATTATATAACAAGCAAAATGAGTAGAACCATAGAAAATGTTGGCTCTCTTTTATCAACGATTTATCCCTAATTGCCACATTAAATAAGTCTGCGCTCTTGCAATAAGTTCTACTTCGCCAGGGAATTATTTTTTTATGTCACCTGTCAATCATTTTGGTCAGCGAAGTTACGATAACAATATTTAATAACGATCCTTTTATCGATATCATGTACATAAGTGCGAGCGTGCCGTCATGTTACATGCCCGAAACGATAATAACTATCGCTCGCCTCTGCGATAAATCGCAATTACTTCCTTGTGACGTATGCGTATTGATCGAGCGGTCGTGCAAACAAACGTAGGTCGTAGTAATTAACTGCATTTTTATCCAATTACAGAAGAATATCAGAGGCCATGAAATTAGGATTGATGCTAAATTATAGTACCCACAAATTAAGCATAATGTTTTCTCTTGTCTGGCGGTCAACTTTAAAATCGATTTAAAAGTCAGACAAGTGGCAGTTATGTTTCTATTTTACTTTAAAAGTGCCCATTTTGGGCGTACAGCATTTTGGCACTCTAGCCTAAAAGACATATCAAAACAAAGTGAAGTTTTCTAATCAACCCTTTTTTAACATTCTTAAGTTTTCTCTATTTATTGCAGCTTTTCCCCATTATCTTGCATCAGTGTAATTGTTTTCATTAAGTGACCATATTTGGCGTACAGCATTTTGGCACTCTAGACTTAAAGAAAAGTAGAATTCGTATGATAAGTCATGGCCTGAGGTGTGATTTTATATTGTCTAGATTTGTTAAGAACTTATGTTTTAATTGCTATTTGAGGTGTTTTTTTAGCTAGCATTTAATATCGTATCAAATCATATCATATATAAGCGTTAAAGGGTACCACCATCGAACAATGATATTCTTACAAATGAAAGATAACATCTTTAGTAGTCCATTCCATCAACAAGTTCACAAAAAATATGATTCCAGAAATAAATATATAGTTGGAAAACGCATCACTATTCTAAAGCATGCGTTTATGGGTCTGCGTGTACGAAGACTACCTTTGTCCAGAGCGAACGAAACGTCCAGGATTATGTTGTTTCCAAACGTATGCATGACGCACTCGCAAATGTTTGGCGCGTACGGAACCATGAAATAATACTGGTTCCGTATGTGGTGGTTCTTAAAGGGATAGTTGAGTTCTGGTAAAGAGAGTACAGTTTTGGTCAAAATGAATTTTAGTAAGCAAAACATGCACCATTACATTACAAACTAATAGTTATAACTCCACCATGCTAAAAAGGAATAAAACATTACAAATGACTAAGTAAAAAGCCTGTTATCATTAAAAAAAGAGCCATTAAAACTCAAGAGGGCGCTCTCTAAACACTCATCGGTTTCAACCATTTCAAATAAAATATTGTGCATGTGATGTTTTGTTGAAATAGTGATTAGATAAAAAGATAATCAACAACTATCTGAAAACCTATTTTGTAAATTTTTTAAAAGAGGAAGCATGTTTCTAAAATATTAACGGCTAGTTCAAAATTGGTGAATAAATGTGGGGCCCCACATTTATTACAAATGTCTATGTATATGGATATTTCAGCCATTTCTGAACCGATTTTGATCAAATAAAGTTTATTCTGTCATTAAAATTAAAAATGCTCTTTCAAATTTGACACTGAGTTTTTCATTATCTCACAACAAAATTATTTTGTGTAGCGCTCTCTATACCAAAACTCAACTATCCCTTTAATTACATTGTTCATAAATTACACAATCCTTTGAAAAATGTTGGGTATCTATTTGATATCACAAAATGGTGCCAAAACAAATGATTATATGTTGTTATTTCCCTTTAATAAACAAAGTTAACTACATGATATAAATATTTCAAGACAGGATTCTATCGCATGTAAACCCCTCAAAAAAAGTTCGGAAACTCAAGTTTCATCGATCATATCTCTCGTATTTTTAAATAAGAATACTCGAAATCGGTGTCACAATAAAGCCTCATTATATACCTTTCACACGATGCATTATGTGTAGTGATTATGCAATTGGGGCGATTGCAGTAGCCCAGAGAATAGGGGGAGGCAGGAAGTGAAATCTCGCAAAATGGCCCCAATGCATTAAATTTACGAGTGCAAGACTGTTTTGACCAGTTTTCTAAAGGTTAACATTCTACTGAATGCTGCCACCCTTTCCATTCATCAAAATTGTTGAATTTGATACCATTTTAATGGAAATTATCTCTTCCTTACGATGGCATATTAATAGTAAGGATTATGCAAATGGGGTGTGTGCAGCGAACCGGAATATGGAGATGGGTCGAGTGTGAAATCAGACAAAAAGATATGGAGTTGACAAAAAATCAGAGCGTTGCATTTTTTTCGAGCTTTTGGGAGGATTTTTTAGCATTTCAAATAAAATATTCATGATTTAAATTGATATCAACGGAAAGCCCAACAACTCTTCTATATGAAAATGTGACATTTATAATGATTTTTGTAAAGGGCGGCTGCAGGGAGATGAATGTGTGGGAGCCTCAAAAGTGACCCATTTCAAAACGCTCTGATTTGGTGTCGGTATCTGTATACCATTGTGTAGAGGATGTAATGCGACTTGAATGAGTTGGCCATGAATGAGAGGAATCAATTGAAAACGCATGAATAGTGCCTTGAAATAAGAGCGTTTCAAAATGGGTCACTTTTGAGGCTCCCTCCCATTCATCTCCCTGCAGCCGCCCTTTACAAAAATCATTATAAATTTCACATTTTCATACAGAAGAGTTGTTGGGCTTTCCGTTGATATCATATTTGATCATGAATATTTTATTTGAAATGCTAAAAAATCCTCCCAAAAGCTCGAAAAAAATGCAACGCTCTGATTTTCTGTCAACTCCATATCTTTTTGTCTGATTTCACACTCGACCCATCTCCATATTCCGGTTCGCTGCCCACACTTCATTTGCATAATCCTTACGATTAATATGCCATCGTAATGAAGAGATAATTTCCATTAAAATGGTATCCAATTCAACAATTTTGATGAATGGAAAGGGTGGCAGTATTCAATAGAATGTTAACCTTTAGAAAACTGATCAACACAGTCATGCACTCGTAAATTGAATGCATTGGGGCCATTTTGCGAGATTTCACTTCCTGCCTCCCCCTATTCTCTGGGCTACTGCAATCGCCCCAATTGCATAATCACTACACATAACGCACCGTTTGAAAGGTATATAATGAGGCTTTATTGTGACACCGATTTCGAGTATTCTTATTAAAAAATACGAGAGATATGATCGATCAAACTTGAGTTTCCGAACTTTTTTTGAGGGGTTTAGAAAGATTTAAAACCGATGAAGTCAGAGCTATAAACGAAAGCTTAACAGATCAAGACAACTAGCTGCCATGTATACGTATTAATACACTTTTAGTAGATTTCCATGGAGATCTTCATATGCATCTTGGACATCTAAGCCTTATACTGGAAAGTCTTAGGTTGTTTGTCTGGGCTTTCCGTGTCTGCAAGCAGGTTGCTTCTAAAGACTCCCTTCGCCTTGTTCTGTTCCACTTCAAACACATATTGCCAAGTCACGACAGAGTTGCCAGGGACCACTGAAATGTTAATAATGAATTGAATATATATTTTAATCATTATATTTTCATATTCAGACAACAATTTGTAGGGGGTTGGTCTGGCAGTGAAGGGGTAAAGACAATAGAAGTGGGAAAGGAAGACTACTGAAGAGCGGAAACATACTTTGACAAGTCACGACAGATTTGCAAAGAAGGACTGAAATACGTAAGGACTGAAATATTGGCAAAATGTCGGAGATTTCTTTCGTAGTTAACCACAGTTTGAGTGTGTGAGTGACGTGACTAGGCCCTATAATTTTATGTAGCGAAAGAGAGAGTCAATATGTGAAAATCTGACATACTGCTGAGTCCATGGATGGTTAAAGGACATTCGCCAAATGGGAAAGGTAGAGGTTATAACGGTAAAGGACATTGGGCAAACAGCTCCGCCTTGACCCCTTTTGTGTTTATCAATGATCATCATATAAATATTATGAACCTGTTGCTATAACTTGTTAATGGAGTAAACAAAATATCTCACTAAGTGTACCTGTTATCCTTCGTTTATGAGAGGTTTCTTGGGTCCAGGTCGAGGAACACACGCTTTCCTGGTTGAACTCCATGGATGAGCTGAAATCGACGATTTTTATTTGAGCGGAAATCTCCCAACTATATTTGAAGGTCGAGGTTACGCTCTCCGTTTCGGATTTGCCGACCTTGTATTCGACTTCGACGGTGTGCTCCGCTAGAGGATTGAGTATCATATTGATGATCTTCCATCTGCCTAACATCATTGGTTTGCCGTAGACGTGCACTTCCTTGTTCACGTCGGTGGGCGACACGAATTTGAACCTCATGTTGTCATGAATGTCATGGTGCAACACAAGTAGGTTTCCATTACCTGGATCGGGACGACCTCCGCTCTGATGAGGGTGAGCAAATCTAGATTAAAATGAATATTGCGTGAAAATTTATTGAATCAATCCTTTTTTATCTTAAAGGGGACCACCAGGCAAAGAACAACATATTATTATATGTTTTGGTACCGTTTTGTGATATCAAATAGATACCCAACATCTTACAAAGGGTTGTGTTATTCATAAACAAAGCAATTAATTTCCACCACTTACGGAACCACTGCTATTTCCTGGTTCCATACAAGCCAAACATTTGCGAGTGCGCCAATGCTATTCACGCGCACGTTTGTAAACAATAGATTCCCGGGCGATTCGTTCGCTCTGCATACATCGCAATTCACCGCACACATCGCAGTCTGCGTAATTCAGACCGCATGAACGCATGCTTTAGAATGGTGATGCGTTTCCAATTTTTTTTTTTTTTTCTGGAAACATATTTTTGTAAACTTGTTGATACTAAAGATGTTAGCTTTCTTTAGTAAGAATATTATTTTTGGGTGGTGGTACCCTTTAAATATAATGATTTGATTTGTTTAAATCTTACCTACTAACAACATCTAACACATGTATTTTGTGTTTTGACAGTTTTTTCCCGGAGTGATAGAGGATCTTTTAAGCTTTAAAATTATTCCAAACACGACAGTATGGGTTGCTAAATTTCTGTGTTGGTCATTGGTTGGTACAATTCACGTCATGGCTGACGGCTCGTTACTTTAGTGATGGCACGCCATACTCCTTCGGTCAGCATCCATTTGTTCGATCATGGGATAGGTTGCCCTGATACTACTAATAATAAACAGTTCTTCTAGAGCGCATATCACACCGAGGTTTGTGTCTCTAAGCGCATATATTATAAAGAAAGGAAACATAGTAGAAGGGGATAGGATGAATACAGAGATAGATAAGAGACAGAGAGGAAGAACGAATGCTAACACAAGTGACAATGATTGTATAAAAACAAACAAAAAAACAAAAACATATACATATTATTTTCAAAGATAAGTGTGGTTTTAGATTGGTCTTAAACTTTTCAATAGTATCAGCTTGTTATATATTCTCAGGAGGATTATTCCACAGGTCAACTGCTGCTAATGCAAATGAACGTATCCCATAAAATATTGTATTCAATGTGGAACATTCTAAAATAGACTTGGTCTTGGAGCGCAGATTCCTAGCAGGACAATATACTTTTCACAAATTTGTAAGGTACTCAAGGCCTCGACCTGACATACACAAACATGAAATGTTAAGGAAAGTAGTTTGTAATGTATCCGAAATTGCACAGGGAGTCAATGAAACTCTTGTAAAATTGGAGTTACATGATCGTGCTTTTTGGCTCGTACAACCAATCTTGCTTATTTGCAGGTCAGGATGCCCGTACAATACACTATTTCAATATTCAATTCGTGACATCACGACGTGTGTATGGACAAGTTTCTCGGTGGCCTCTTTTGACAAATATGGCAAAACCGTGCTTATCTTGTGCAATGCTAGTGAGGCAGATTTCCATACATTATTCAAATGTGTATTCATTGCAAGATGTTTATCTAATTGGACACCCAAGTCTCTCACAGAATCAGCCGCAGTGTTAACCACTGTTTCACCAAGAGATTGATTATCGATTGGTTGACATTGCCTGAACCTACTTACAAACTGCAAAACCTTTGTTATTTCAATATTTAATTTCAAATAATTTTGAAGGGACCAATTCTTTACATCGTGAATACAAGCTTGTAACGTAGAAACTGCACCTAATTTAGTACCTTTCATTATGCATACATATATACTTGGCTATGATCTGCATACATAATATAGTTCAACGATTCTAGGTGTACTACCCCCTGGACAATTACCCCCCCCCCCTCCCCCAAGACATTACCCCCTCAGGACAATTAACCCCCAAGACAACTACCACCCGGACAATTACCCGTCAAGACAACCACCCCCGGCCAAAGTTACTACCCCCCAATACAACTACTCCCAAGACAACTACCCCCCGGATGATTACCCTCCAATCAATTACCCCCGGACGATTCCCCCCCCCCCCCCCCCCCAGTCAATATTGTGTGTTTGTATGTGTATGTGCGTTTGTGCGCGTTTGTTTGTATGTGCAAGTGGAAATGTGATTCTGTGTTCATGCAAATAATTAGCTTTTGTAATCTAACAATTAAAGGAGCAGTTTCCCCGCCTACAATTTACCTTTGATTATGTTCTCTACACATTGAAACATAATTTCATGCAAATATGTCCAACGTTTGCCCTCTGAGCAAAGGGGAGGATCATTCAAAGTCACTCGCTGTATGGGCTAACCCCATTCATCGCGTACAGCATGTAGGTTGCCATTATCATATATAATAATACTCTAACGCTACGAGGGGGGTCGCGCGTGCATTACCAATGGCAATTTCTAAAAACACATCTCCTCTTTTCCCGGCCCTTCTCGATCGCCGCGACCCGGACGGGTCGACGGGCCGGGTCTCGGAGTACCTCCCGTTTGCATTCCCGACTCCCAGCGCGGTCGGGATCGGCGTCCAGATGGCCCCGAAGTTCCTCTAATTTATTCATTATTCATGACGCGCGAGTCCCCATCGATTTGATAGAGTCGCGTGGATAAGTACTAGCCATCATTCCCGCGCGACCGAGCTTCTCTTTTCGTTGAGCGCCACCCTTTCGCCGGATTTGTAGATATCGGGCTTATGAATAATCATGAGGTAGGGTCTAGGACGCTCTCGCCAAGGCTGTATTGACACAGTTAATTGGTCTTGTGGTCACTTTATACACTGAATCGCGCTCATAAAATTGCATGGATATAGGCTACCTATGCCGTGGCGTGCAATGGAGCAACATTAACACCGAGCGCATTCCAGTCGACTGATTAGAACATCTGTGGCCTTCAGGGCCGGGGTCCTCGGTGGAGAGAGATTATTTACTTAGCGATTAGTCTCTGGGTTTCGACACTGGTTTGTGGTGAGTTTCCACACTGAATCGCGCTCATAAAATTGCATGGATATAGGCTACCTATGCCGTGGCGTGCAAGAGAGCTACATTAACACCGAGCGCATTCCAGTCGACTGATTGGAACGTATGTGGCCCTCAGGGCCGGGGTCCTCGGTAGAGAGAGATTATTTACATAGCGATTAGTCCTGGCGGGTTTCGACACTGAATTGATAACATGTGGACAGTGGGTACCGATTTAACCACGAAGCAGATCGCTACACTATTTACTTGATAAATGAGCATGGCAAATCCGAGGATATTTGTTTGGTAGATGGTGAAGAGAGTTTTTGCAAATGGTAGGGAAAATAACAAAAATAATGGTTGACAGGATAGAGAAATGCTAAGAGTTTTTTCTCAAGAAATGATGCAATTGATATCTTTATAATATTCAAGCACTTGAAAAAAAGAAACAGATGGGGTCTCGAATTCACTTTGTATTCTAACGAATCTGTTATAGTTATTATAATGATCATTTTATTTGGTTATATAACTGATGTTTTTACAATACAATATTGTTGTGATCATGTATATCTAAAACCGCGTGCGTGGTGTACCTAAATTATTATTCACGGGGTAACTTTGTATTCCTTTTGATGTATAATCAAAACCCAAAAAAGGCTGACAGAATAAAGAAATGCTTAGAGTTTTTTCCGGGAGCCGGTGTTACTCAAGAAATGACGCAATTTATAATATCTTTACAATATTCACTAACTTAAAAAGAGGAAAAAGATGGGGTTTTGAGTATCAAATTATACATGTTTCATATTTAATTGAATTCAAACAAATCTGTTCTGATAACCGTCATTCTGCGCTAAGATTTTCGAGGCCGAGACCAAGACAACGGGGATGTTGGTGATAAGCAGGGGCGCCGGGGGATGTGAGGGGGGGGGGGGTGGTGGGGGCGGGGATGTTACTGTTTTCCACCGTGGGCGGGGGGGGGGGGGGGGGGTATCGCCCAAAATAGGGGAGGGGTATTCTTGCCCAAATTACGGGTGTGTGTGCGGGGGGGGGGGGGGAGGGGGGGGGGGAGGGGGGGGGAGATAACATAACGCACTTTTATTTTGAAAGCAGGTAGTCATGAGGGGGAGGGCTACTTTACAAAATGCATCGTTGACCGAGAACACTTGATGGGGGGGGGGGGGGGGGGGCGGGAAGCAGGGAGGCGGGGGGGGGGGGGGGCGGGGTAACTGTTTTCCGAGGCTTTCTATTAGGCAGGGAACGGGGGTATCCATCACCAATAATAGAGGGTGCTTAATTATCGGCCAAAATTGGGTGGAGGGGTTCACCGTTTCGCGGGTGTATTGTGTAAGTGGGGAATGGGGGTGGGGAGGGGGGGGGGGGGGGGGGTTGTTCCATCCCATATAATTGTATCAAAATGGTTTAAACTACAGTTTGATAGAATAAACAGCAACAAATTAGCTATAAGTACTATAAATCTAGGGATAGGTTCAGTATTAGTATCATTGTTATAATTTGGTTATATAACTGATTATAATATGTTTGGTTTTATTTTGTTGTAAGGAACTGTTGATACAATACAACGCATGGTTTTGATTATTCTTAATCTTCTGAATTATTTCCAATACCGTGTGCATAAGTGATGATTTTCACGGGGTGATTGCGGACCCATTTTGATTTATAATGCAGCAAAAAACTAAACAAAAGAGGTTCACAGGATAAAGAAATGATACAAATTTTCCCCGGGAGCTTGCTCCTCAAGAAATTACGCAATTTATATCTGTATGATATTCAAGCACTTGAAAAAAAGGTGAGGTTTCGAATTATCAAATTATACAAGTATCCAAACGGATATGTGTGATGATAAAACTGTTTTGCGACACGATAATAGGGGAGAGGTTTAATTCCCCCTCCCCCCCGTCCCCTCCCCCCCAAAAATAATAAAAAATAAATAATAATAATTATAAATAAATTAATTTAAAAAAGGGGGGAGATAACCGTTCGCAGGTTTTACAAAGAATACACAATGATCTCTTCATTGTACCAAAACTTCATTTGGAGATCGTCGTGCAGTTTGTGATACAAGCTCAATATTTGACACAGAGACCAATAATGCGTCACAATCCGTTCATTTTGCGATACAAACAACGAAATAACCATAAATATAGCTTTAAAGGAAAAAGGACAAGTAACACCTCGAAAAAGCAAAATGGCTGCCGCAGCAAAGAGCGCCCGTTTAACGGGCGCCAACAGCTAGTCTACATATAATAATACTCTAACGCTACGAGGGGGGTCGCGCGTGCGTTACCAATGGCAATTTCTAAAAACACATCTCCTCTTTTCCCGGCCCTTCTCGATCGCCGCGACCCGGACGGGTCGACGGGCCGGGTTTCGGAGTACCTCCCGTTTGCATTCCCGACTCCCGGCGAGGTCGGGATCGACGTCCAGATGGCCCCGAAGTTCCTCTAATTTATTCATTATTCATGACGCGCGAGTCCCCATCGATTTGATAGAGTCGCTTGGATAAGTACTAGCCATCATTCCCGCGCGACCGAGCTTCTCTTTACGTTGAGCGCCACCCTTTCGCCGGATTTGTAGATATCGGGCTTATGAATAATCATGAGGTAGGGTCTAGGACGCTCTCGCCAAGGCTGTATTGACACAGTTAATTGGTCTTGTGGTCGCTTTATACACTGAATCGAG
>JBAMJV010009602.1:0-38879 GCA_037951105.1 Echinarachnius parma
CCTCTCATGTTTATTACTGGATTGAATTTTTTGAAATATTTTGGAATAAGACAGGGCTATCAAAAAAAGCCATCATCATTGTGCAATGGTATGAACCCAACATCCTTTCCAATTTTTAGCTCAATTGAATGATAAATAGTGAAGTTAATAGGAAAAATGTGTGAAAAAATGAGTTTTTACAGAAAATGCATGTAAAGATAACCATTATCCATTGCACGTGTACACTAACAATATGCAAATATGATGTTTGAATGCATTTATAGTTATTTCTCAGGGCTTTTCATGCTGGATTCATGTTGAGAAGACCATAAAGATATGGTATAGCTAAACAAAAAAATATATATCAATTTTTTGTTTGGATTACCAGCAAAAATATAAAACAACGAATGAACAACCCTTCTGAAGCACCCCTTTGTGTATGGGTGGTTCCCCCTTTTTCTCAATCGCGTGCGCGCGCGCGCGCCGAACGCCTGCGCAGCGCAAGCGTAACAAATGTACGCAAGCTACGTAAATTCCGTGCATGTAAAAATATTTATTAAATGTCAACAAGCTTTTGAAGGACATTGAACGCCGAGTAAAGTTGAACAAATACGACGAGTAGTTAGCTCGGTTATAGGTGTATAACCATGTAATCTCCGTCGCAAGCATCAGAGTCTACCAAAATTCATTAAATTGCCTTCCCCAAGTTGATACATCTTCGTTACCGAGAGCCGCTGGAGGAGGAGGCCAGTAACCAGTCATCGCGCGGATTCTGCCCGGGCTGGGCCGGCCGGTGGAAGGGTCAGAGTATCGCTGCCGAGCAGCTGCGGGAATTTAGAACTAGTCAAATTATTCTGAAAAATGAGTAATCCTAATTATTACGGAAGTCGGTCGGATGTTGGTTCGGCCAAGTCCAAACTCGGCATGTCGAATGGGTCGCTACACAGCAGAGCATCACTTATCAGCAACCCCAAAGATCCAGTGAGACAGGTGATTTTCTATTTTCTAATTAAAATCTAAACAAAAGTATAATATTTTTATATTAAACCATACACTAAATAACGCAATTTGTAGGCCAGGGTTCGCTAATGCCTAATGTAAACCAATTCTAAACTTAGACCTGAATAGACTAACTTAAGTCTAAAGACTAAACTGTCATGATAAGACAAAGTCTAAAGACTAAACTGTCTAAATAAAGAGTAAGACAAAGTCTAAAAGATTGTAAACAATGACAATTTATTTATTTAGTTTTAAATTAAATAGTGTGTAGTGTTGATTGTGAATGTGATCATGTTCATTTGTAAATTATACAAGATGATCAATTCAAGCAGAGCTGAAGAACTAATTCTCTTTATAAAGAAGAAGAAAAACAAGGAAATTGAGAGGGAGTTATGACTATCTGACTAAGTCTGACTGAGTAAGTAAGACTAAGAGTAAGACAAGATTGGGGAAGAAGTCAAACAATGTGGAGAGGTGGGGAGAAAGACTGTAACTTAGAGCAGTCCAGATCATAACTCTACAGAGTGCCAGCGCTTGCGCTGGCGCTCTACAACCACTTACAGAAACCCCCAAAATTGCAATTAAACGGCAGATCTGACGCGTTTAGTGGTACGGAAAAACCACTAATGCGTCAGATCTGCCGTTTAATTGGAATTGGGCGACTTGAATGGAGACCAAAGCGCGATCAAAGCTTTCGTTGAAAACCCGTTCGAAGTCTTGCAGAGATCGGGCTGAACATGCCTAAATCACGGATTTTACATGGGAAATGAGCTACAAATCATCATTTTCATCAGCCTAGTGGCAGGTTAGATCACATATTTGTGAAGGAGTAGATGGTAAGTATCGTATCATATATATTTCACGACAATATCGTGTAGGTGGTAGGTGGTTGTAGAGTGCCAGCGCAAGCGCTGGCGCTCTGTAGAGTTATCCAGATCAGTGACTGCTACAGTAGTTAGTAAGGCAATGACATAGAGATGAATAAGAAAAGGAAAAGAGTGGTGAGAACTCTAGTCTAGAATGAAGTTTGAAGAGGATTGATTTAAAGGGGTAGTTTAGTTTTGGTAGAGAGGGCGCTGCACATCACACTTTTTTGTGAGGTTTTTTGATGGCAGAATAAACTTTATTTGGTCAAAATCGGCCCAGAAACGGCTGAAATATCAATAAATATATCGGAACCTAAAATGATTTGGGGCCCAAATAATGAGATGAATTTTTCAAAAAAATAAAAAAAATGCTTGCACTTTTTCAAAAATTTTCAGAAGTGTTTTTTAAATAGTTGTTGATGATAGTGTAAACATGGACACGTAATGCTCACCGGAATGGCTGCAACACCATTGCCCATGGTAGCTAGCTAGTCACCAACCAACCAACCAACCAGCTAACAGTTGCAGGCCGGGCACAGGCTGGGCTGGTGGAGTGCGCGCCAAGGCCGCCAGGAGGGCAACAGGTACAACCATCCAGGCCGGAGTCCACATTCACACGGCTCTTGGTCATCTCCTTACTACATGTAGCTACCCCCAGCTTAGATGTTACAAGTACAAGGGCATGGTCTAGTGGCCATACCCAATACATCAGCTATTGTGTCTATACAATGAGTGCAAGCATTCAACCATACTGGGTGGCGGGTGCACTGTCATGCCTGTATGCACAGGCAATATAAACCAAACACAAAAAGTAACTTCACCCCTAAGCAATTGCTCATAATTTCATAACCAAATATTGTTTCAAGATGTCATCTTACCACAATATTGGCACAGTTGTTATGTTCGATATGTGCGAAAATTAGAGATATTCATTACTGTATGGCTGAATGAGCACAGATTAAAAACAAAATGGCCCAATTAAAAAGTCGCAAGGTATTGCGCGTGCCTGTACATTGTTGTGAATCCGCACATGTGGCGGAATGCATTGATCATGGTTTATGAAACAATGCTGTTTGATATTCCATTCATTTTGATTTTTTGATGGCACATGTGGTAAAATGCAGTATTTGCAATTGTAAAACAGTGCATTTTTTAATTTTTCAACTCTCAATAATTTGTAATGATGATAATACTTTTGCGAATTTTGAAATATGACTATTTTTTCTGTAATGTGTGCTCACTCAACCATGGATTAATGGTTACCTCTTATTTTTACACATTGTTTTCCTAACTACCATATGGATATATTGGCAAGACGAAATCTTGAACCGATTCTTGGTTATGAAATTATGGGCCATTGCTTAGGGATGAAGTTACTTTTTGTGTTCGGTTTATATCCAGGCCACTTCTGGGAAGAGAACAGTGTAATGCTATCCAACATTACAACATTCCTCCCCATCCTAAAAAGGAGTGTCCTGGTCTAAAGAAAGTTTCTTACTTCTAAAACTAACATTAAACAATCACATAAAATCATAAATTTCAAGTAATTAATTACAAGTGATAGTGTATCACGTCTTAAATCCATCATAATTAAAGAACATCATATTCCAAATCTATACAATAATCCCAAAATAATAAATATAACAATTACCCCAAGAAAATACAAATATTTGCCTTCTTGCAACTGCCCCAACAAGGAGCTTCAAAAGGTGCTGACCCGCGCGAGCCCCCATTGCGTGTGATCACCATGAGCTGGGCTCTGAGTCTAATGGACTCTAACCATTTACTCTAGCCCCTCCTGGGATCCACAGTGGGCATCAGCGCAAGGGCCACCCTCCATGAATGACTTTGATATTGAGAGCCCATCAAAATAATATAGTTTGTGCACCCTGGCGATATAGCTAATAATCATCACCCACAACATAAATTCCAGGCTACACCTGAAAGGTCCAAATAAACATTGGCAACTATATATTACAGCCTAAACATAAAATAACGAAGTAACATATTGTACAAATACTAACAAGTTGCACTCAAATCCAATTACATACATGTACTTATTGGACTCGATTCTAATCAACCAAAATTCTATTACTTGGACAATAAATATTCTTTCAATAATAGAACCACGTGCGTCAAACAGACACATTGTTTACTTACAGTGCACACACTGCAAAATTACAGTACATGTATGTTTACACGGTATAACTACAAACTACAAACGTCATTCAAGTTTCAAACGTATGATAGAGTAGTAGACATTCAAATCCATGGCCTGCTTGAACACTTCTTAAGCGTGCTAGCTTGCACTTAAAAACAAAGTATGAATCTTTCATAACTTCTATATCAATAATAGCACTAATATGTTAATTAAAATAAATCAACTAACCATAAACTAAACTATAACACTTGGAGTGCAACTCGCACAAATAATTAGTTTTACTACAGTATACACAACAAACTTACTTACAATTTACTCAAATTATTCATACATCATACTCTTGTGCCACATGTCTATTCAAATCCAAATACTTGTATCCCACATGTCTATTAAAATAATTTCTTTCTCTTCGTTCTTCCCCAGGAGATTACTTTTCTCATTTTCCATTTCTCTTTACGAGGACTATCCACCCTTGGACATTCTTTTCCTCTTTCTTTCATCCTTTGGGGCCTCTCCTCCCACTGCCCCTTTCTTTTGGGCTTTTTCCTCCTCCTCTTTTTCTTGGGCGACTCACTCCTTCCCTCGCCCAGCCCATCATCCTTGGCTGTAACAGGTTCAGCCATACCACTAGGCTCTCTTCCACAGAGTGTGCCTTGAGTTTGGTACTCCAGTGATTGGATGGTTTCAATCACAATTTCTACTACTTCTAAATCTACCTGCACCTTATCTACATTATCTACATTTTCTACCACCTCCATGTTGACCTATGTATCTACATTATTTACGATTTCTACTTCCTTATCTATACAATTACCTACTTCCCTATCTTCATCTACATTAATCATATCATCTAACTTACTGGTACCTACACAATGACTACCACCACCAACACTCATGGTTGCCATGGAGTTGGCCATTACCTGACCGGGCCGAAGGAGGGCCAGGCTCCTCGACCCGCTTAAGTTTAACCCCTCCCTAAGTTCTTCTGTGGGGTGGTCTTTGCCCAAACTCTCAAATGGACCATGGCTCCCACAATAATCTACCAAACTCTCACAGCCCATATTGTATGATGGGCATGGGGATTCGCCCCAAGAGCTATCTACTGGGCATGGGCTATCACACCCAACATCATTTGGTAGGGATGAATGGCCAACGTCAACATTGTATGATGGGCTATTGGCCTTCATCTTGCCAGAAAGGCCATTTAACTCCTCTACACCATAGCTCTCTTTGATAGGGGCTTGAGGGACACTATTTGATGATGAGGCAAACATGGTAAATACAGAAGTTAGAGTGCACATGGCATCTGCCATCTTTGCCACAGATGATGTTAATTCATCAACACGAATTTCAAGTTTATTCACACACTCTACAAGTGAAAACATATTGTCCACCTGGGCTATCATTCTCATCAAGTGCCCCTCCAGCACCTTCATTCTAGCTTCACAACCACAATGGGAGACACACGGGGGTTCAAAAGGTGTAAGCTCGGCCCTTGGCTTGGGCTCTATAAAAGCTTGCCTTTCACCATAGTGATTTCCTGGGTTTTCAAATGGCAGGTGCTGGTGTGAAATAAAGTAACTAGAGATGGGTGTTTGAGGCCTGTCTGAAAGGTTTGGTTGTACAAAGCAGTCACTTGTCTGCGCAACAAGGTCAGAAAACTCTATGTCTGGGTCATGCTTAATGAGAGTATCATACACTGCACGAGCCTCCCCTTTCACCACCCAGACACCCAGACACCACCATATATTTCTCTTACTGTCTTCAGGTGTCCAGCCGCGCCCTTGTGCATCATGTATAAATTCAGAGAAGAAGGTATACCAACTACCTGTTCCATTAAAAACCATATATTTATTGGTAGGACTAGTATGGACCCCAAGAACATAAGGAGCAGAGTATACTTGCGACGACATGACTATAAAAGTTATAACCTTAACAAACTGAACAATCACGAAATCAACAAATAAATCGATATTGTAACATGACCAAATAACTAATTTATAAAATATCATAACCCAAATCTAGTAGGACTTGATCACTATCAAACAACCTGGATCTCTGCATCGCACAAGTGCTTCCTCTAAAACACATCCAATAAATTTATCTCAAAATCATTCAAAATTAAACCGAGAGAGTCTACACAAATAATGAGTCCATAAGTATAACAGACAGCAAACATTCAACAAAATCGCATGAAAGCCAAGAAAATGCTAGTATGCGCAGAAATAAACGTATATGGTATACAAAATAACATCGCAAATTATGCATGCATTATAATATATCACTAACAAGTGATACCTTCTACCTTCCCCAAATAGGAAGATGGGCAAAAGCTAAATACGCAAAATTAATAGTTCGGTTAGTCGCAGCGCCATTAATGTAAACATGGACACGTAATGCTCACCTGAATGGCTGCAACACCGTTGCCCATGGTAGCTAGCTAGTCACCAACCAACAGCATCAAGATCCAGCTAACAGTTGCAGGCCGGGCACAAGCTGGGCTGGTGGAGTGCGCGCCAAGACCGCCAGGAGGGCAACAGGTACAACCATCCAGGCCGGAGTCCACATTCACACTGCTCTTGGTCATCTCCTTGCTACATGTAGCTACCCCCAGCTTAGATATTACAACAAGTACAAGGGCATGGTCTAGTGGCCATACCCAATACATCAGCTATTGTGTCTATACAATGAGTGCAAGCATTCACCCATACTGGGTACACTGTCATACCTGTATGCACAGGCAATATATATCCAGGCCACTCCTGGGAAGAGAACAGTGTACTATCCAACATTACAACAGTAATATAGATACCCAACATTTTTGCAAAGGGTTGTGTAATTCATAAACAAAACAATTTATTACTACCACTTACAGAACCACTATCATTACTTCCGGGTTCCGTATGGGCCAAACATTTGCGAGAGATTTGAGAATATTTAAAATGGAAAATTAATTATGTTCAGCATAAAATTAATTAATTATTCACAATCACATATTTTTGTTGCTAAAATAATACGCAAAGACTTGACTCGAGTTTGGCAAGTGTCGATCACAACATTATTGCAGCCATTACAAATGAAACTTTACAAAATCACCAAACACACAGCATGCAGATATGCATCAGCCATCAATCCCATACCCTCGGCCATCTGCACAAGCCACAAAATGACAAATCACAATTCACAACAACGGCATGAACAAGCTCCATCCTTCAATACCTCATGACCACGTCGATACCAGTGCGCTGGTCCGCTGGGCTCGACCAAGCGGTGAGCCTTGCGATGCATGGAATTCGCGATCTTTTTTCCGAACAAAAACTCTATATTTGACGGACCACAAACTCACTTCATCTATACCATTTGATTCTTTACATCGATTATAACAAACTCATAAATGGGTTATTCTTCAATAAGTGTATATGTTCGACCATCGTGAGATCGTGAAAATCAAAACTATTTCTCCACTTTCTTTCTGTGTGTTATTATGTTATCATCTGTAGATTAGGGAAATATTGTTTGGCGCAATCTTTAATGGGGCTATGTAATATTTTTTGGGTTTTTATTAACATGTACACTGTTAATGCGTCATCTCCATCACGACATTTTTGCACAAATAGATCGTCGCATTTTAACTGAAGAACATAATTCTCTTCTTATTCAATCTTCGTTTGGAAAGAAAGGGTGACTGTGAAAAGAAAAAAAAACAACATTGGTCAACCATAATCACATTTTTTTCTCTAGAGCCACAATTTATACTTGCCTTGCTGAATAAATAGTGAATTTTGCCAAATAGTTTTGCTTTCAATCAGTGTGATGAAATTTTCTCAGGAAATTAGGATGAAGAGAGGCACATGATTACGAGTAAATAGATCGCTAAAAATACCAATACAAATATTTTTTACCAGAGTATAATCGTTGTTGAAATTTATGCATTTGAACTCAGCGTGACGGAGATGAATGAAGCGTGACGGAGATGGCTGAAGCGTGTGTTTAAGAATACATTATAATCACGTGTTATATAATAATCTAAAATTCATGCAAACTAAGCTTTGTCATAGAATATTTGTCAATTTTGAGCAACATTGTGTGTCAATTAACTGAGTTGACAATCCAACTCAAACTCATCTCAGTCACAAAAAAGCCGTGACGGAGATGACGCGTGGTGACGGAGATGACTATTAGACACATTTAAAGCGCCGATAGCTAATGGCAATGTATGCAATACAAATGAGCGATAGTGTTGTATGGTTGTTCCGTGGGCACATTCATACAAATGATTAGAAATTCAATCTAACATCTTTATCTAGCTAATATCAATCGTTCAGAGATGATAATCATCATCTCCGTCACAAGAAAAATGTGACGGAGATGATGCGTGACGGAGATGACTATCAGACATATTTAAAGCTCCGATAGCTAATAGCAGTGTATGCAATACAAATAAGCGATAGTGTTGTATAGTTGTTCCGTGGGCGCATTCATACAAATGATTAGCAATTCAATCTAACATCTTTATGTAGCTAATATCAAGCGTTCGGAGATGACGCTTAATAAAGGTACGGACATGGTTTTTGACAAAGATCTCAAAAAAACAATGTTACTTTCCTGGAGACCGGGGAAGAAACGTGTCTCTTCTTTCTACTACCTAGTCATCCGACATTTTCCCACCACGATCACTCAAATTTAGCAATTTTTTGTACCGTAGATGGTGGACTCAAAATGCGTGACGGATCTGACGCAAAATATCGGGACACACAAAACAGACTCCTTTTTGTTTTCTTTTTTTTTAAATCGTTAAATGTGTGCGTATAATCTTGGTATTCGTAGTCAACTCATAAAATTGAATGTATTAAGGTATATTAGGACAACAAATATGCATCTTTTTTGAAATGCTACATTATGATATTTTTTACATGATGCCATCGGGACATGCGATTTTGAGGGGGGTGGAACATTAAACAAAATTTTTTTGTTTAAGTATAAGAGTTATCACTTTACTTTTTGTTTTATTTTTTTATTTTTTTTACTTACTTGTAAGTCAACACAAAGAGGTAACAAAAAAAAAGCTTTACATTTTTTTATATGCGACACCAAAGTAGCGGGACGCAAAACTATACACTTATCGAAGAATGACCCAATTATACGTTAAACTTACCCCTCTGCCATTTTCTTGCGTGGGAATTCCACTGCTTTGTTGTCATTTATGAAGAAGCTATTTTTGTTTTTGTTTGTCAATGACGTCGATAGAGGGCGAGGCATTACATCATCTTTCTTTTCATGACAAGTCTGGTACCTAAAATTCCAGAGTTTAATAGTTCCAGTAAAAATTCAAACTATAAAACAAAATAAAGCAAAGCAAACATTATTTAATTTTGTATCATTTCTAAATTAAAATTAACAATATCGATGACGGCCAAAGAATGTCATAAATAGGCATGATAAACCTATTTACCAATCGACTTCTTATACAAATTAGGACAAATTATTGCTTTATAAATCCCTAAAAGAAACAGAACTGAACAAATATTTGTATAATTTTTGATCCGAGAAGAAAAAAATAGGGTTTTATCACCAAGCTCTAGTAATTTTGCATATTTGATCCCCAAGTTACCAAAATACATATAAATGTTTTTAAATATACATAGGTAAAATATGTAAGTATGCATTTATTTATATAATATGCCTATATTATATCTTTGTTTACATTTTTTTTAGAAGCTTAGACTTTTGTTTTTTAATTGAGGAATGATGAGCGCCAAAGGTATGAGAACATTTTTAGAAGCGCATTTAATTTACGTTACATTATTTTGTATTATGTTTGAATTAGGAGGAGGAGGAGACTTTAACTGTGCCTGCCGTATTTGTTGTGTGTGATTATTAATTGCATTACTAAGGTATTCGGGGGTCTTGTCCAGTTTGCAAATAAATTTGAGAAGTTCATAATTATCGAGCCTGCTCTCGCCGGCCCTTGTGGAAGTATTTTTTTTAAACATAGAGGAAAGGATAAACAAACATTTATATATAATATATGTAGTTATAGAAGGTAATTTTTTTTATTAAAAAGGTACAAGAGGGCAAAGTTCTATGAGGTGTAAAGATAAAGGTGCAGATATCGTCTTTTTACACCGAATGTACTGTATTATTAAAGTTAAGCTTATTTGGAAATTGCTATATGGAATGGGAGTTCATATTTTAGTCATGGGACAAACCATAGTAAAGGTATGCTTATTTTGATAGATTCTAAATTAGATATTCAGGTGTTAAATGTTATTTTAGATAGTATATATTTTATAATGGAATATATTATACAGGGTATGAAGTTTATAATGGTTAATGTTTATTTGCCAGTAAGAGAAAATTAATCAGAAACAAATCTTTGTGTGTTTAATTTTGATAAATCGATAAAGGAAATTGATATAGAAAACAAATCAAATGTAATAATTATTGGGGACGATTTAGGTACATGTATAAACGATTTAGGTAATTTTGAACAAAGATTTAGATTATCTTGGAAGTATAGCAAACCCAATTTTCAGTCTCGATTTTATTTGAACAGTTTGTGGATTTATATTTTGAATTAATCGATGTTTCAGGAGGGTAAGGAATGGATTAAAAAAGTTAATCCATTATGCAAATTAGATTAGGTTATGGGTTTGTTTCTAAACAGATATAGACAAATTATACTTCTACAGCGCCGGATGATTCAGCCATTCTGCAATTGATGATTAAGTCAATGCAATCATTAACCATGCAGCCTTGGAAATAATTTATATCAAGAAAATGAATATGAGAAGACATTGTTAAAAGAAAAATTTCGAATAGAAAGAGAAGATGAAAGAGCTTTATGGGATAACAAAAATGAAAATTAGAAATGTTAGTTGGAAATATTCAAAAGAAAAGGCGAAACAACGAAAACAAGGAATTACCCAGGGGGCAAACACCCATTTTTTCGGATATCAGCTTTTGCCTGTTGTAAAAGGTTGGTGGCCAGAAACGGCTTCTAGGACCTTCTAGGAACACAATCTAGGTGGACAACCTCGCGGACAAGCTGCTCGAAGCCCACAGAATGAGTTTTAAGAAAATCACCCCTACTGTAGCTATATGGTGGGTTTAGGCCTTAGGGGTCATGAAGTCCCGATCTCACATTTTTCATGATTACACCACGATGCTTGATGATATCTGCTTGTAAATTCATGGACGTCTTCCTTAGATTCCTGCGCATCATGTGATACCAAATTTGAGCATATTGCTTATTTGGTTGTTGTGAAAAATGTTGTTAAAGCGTGATGCGTCACACACGGAAGTGACATTTTTAATGGAGCGTTTATGTATAAAAAGCAAATATAGTACCAATAATTAAAAACAATGATATATTTTGATCATTACAAACTAAATGTGCATCAAAATAACTTAAGATATATGTTTACCATGAAATAAACTATTTAAAAACACTAAACAATAAAGAACATAAGCAATACAAACAAAGAAATACATAAGAATTTGAATCCGTTCATGTAATTATTTCTTTAGATCTCTTCAAAATTACATTCACTGATACAAAAATGCATCAAAACATAATAAATTTACTTTGTTAGTGTGCCATGAATCAGACACAATAAGAGTTGTGGAGTAGGGAGGGTGGGGGTCCGGTGGGGGGGGGGGGGGGGGGGGCATGACCAAGCCTTATTGTCAGTGGACTCCACAACAGTATTAAAATGATTACCATTTTAGTATTATGATGGATTTAGTGTGGTCAGGAGACTAAATAAATAGTCTCTATTTGTAGTTGTCTTTAATATTTTTGAGCTCAGATTACAGGATACTATTACAGCCGTGGATTGTTGTGAAATGTTTACCCAACAATGCTTATGACCTACGATAACAACCAGGTTGGACAATTTAACTGCTGAAAGTATGAAGTGAAAATTGAAAAGTGCCCTTTCTATACGTGTATACTAACCCTACTTTCTGAGATACGCATACATATTTTGAATGAGAGAACCAGTTATAAAACAAAAGTCCATTATTGCAGATAATAATATGTACCAAGCCAAATGAACAAATACATACAAAACATACAATGTAAATTGTAGTTTCGGCAAAACATGGTATTATCGCTTTCTGTGAATGATCTTTTCAATTTCTGACTCGCCAACTGATATCACAGATTTCCGCGAATTTTCTATTCATTTCTTAAGTCACCAGCTGCTATCACTGATATCCGCAAATGTTCTATTCGTTTTCTTAGTCACCAGCTGCTGTCATTGATATCCGTGAATGTTATATTCATTTTCTGTGATGGCCCCAGTGCTACAATCATATCATGGATAGGTAGGTATTCATTATGGGCTGTCCTCACCCACATCTCTGAGAAATCCGTGAGATTTGTTGCACCGTGGTATGTATGACAACGCTGTCGACTCCATCATTCTTGAGACTGTAGAGTGTGTGGAGTATGACCCGTGTATCAGCCTCCTGTTGTGTAGATTCAAGGGCTGGAACTTCCACCACAGATCCTCCTGTGAGGAGTACACTTTTTGTTTCTTCTTTGAATCCGCCACCAAGGTACAGATGAGTTTGGCCAAGAGAAGGTTCACGCTGGTCATTCTCACACCACCTTTCACACAGGAAGCTCAGAAGGTTCGCCTTGTTTGCTGATACAGAGACAAACTCCTGTCGATCAGGAGCTGTGTACTGCCCACTGACTTCATATACCTTGGCTAATTTGGATCGGGTATACATCTGTTCCTGCTCAGCAGACTTCAGGCTGGCTCAAATGTATCTGTCGCAACAAAAGTGTATGATCTCGGTACCAACAGGAACATATTTCAGCAACAGATTTGTGTACCGTTCGGCGATTGCTTCAAATGTTTCCCCTTTGTGAAATGACCAGCGCCGTATAGCGCACATTGCATCAACAACAACTGCTGTTTTGTTGTCATCCTGAGGCAAATCGGAAACACATGTCACTTTGGTTTCCTCTTTTAAGACCTTCACCAGGCTAGCATTGGTACCACTTCTCATACTGCCGTCTTCCTTGAACAAAGATGGAGGACTATTACTGCCCTATGAAATCAAAAATGTAGAGTTGTCCACCACTAACAATAATCTGTGTCATGCGCAGTCTGAGTGGCAGAGATACCACTAGCTACCCATGCTTCAGCGGCAAGAAAGCATGGCTCAAGAGCAGCATGAAACGAAACACACCTGCAGTGGTAGACTATGGTGACAACCAAGCAAATGCCATAACAGGCGACCTCATCACCCAGGCACGAGAACTGACCATAGATGTGTACACCACCAAAAGCGACCAATTTGAAGATTCTGATCTTGAAAAATTGAGAGCCTACAAGTTCTTGAACAACAAGTCAACTCTCCTGAAGCTGCTGCCTCCCACAAAAGATGCTTTCCTCTTGCACTTAAATAGAGCTGCTCATGCGACCATCATTGACAAGAATGCGCACATCGCCAAGCCAAACATTCCATCGTGTACAGAGTTCGGATGGTCCTTGACTGATGGGAAACCAATTCCAGTGCCATCTACACAACAAGCCTGGCCTGAATCGATGGAAAAGACACTATCATGTGGATGTGTCAGGGGATGCTAGAAGAACTGTTCTTGCTCAAAGAAGGCGGTTCCATGCTACATAGGCTGCCGTTGTCAGGGCATAAAAACCAAGTGCAGAAGGGTGCAGTGCACTGCTATAATGGAAAGCAGTGATAGCAGCAGTGACTCAGAAAATGAATATAACATTCGCGGAAAGCAGAGATTGCAGCTGGTGACTTAATCGCGGATATCAGTGATAGCAGCTGGTGACTTAGAAAATGAATAAAACATTCGCAGATGTCAGTGATAGCAGCTGGTGACTTAGAAAATGAATAGAACATTCGCGGATATCAGTGATAGCAGCTGGTGACTTAGAAAATGAATAGAACATTCGTGGATATCAGTGATAGCAGCTGGTGACTTAAAGGACAATGAAATCCAGACAAATTGTTGTATGCACTATAAGACACTAAATATAATGAATAGTCTCTGAAAATTTGAGCACAATCGGTCAAGAAATAAGAAAACTATGGCTCTTTGAAAAGAGCCATGTATTTCTTCGAGTGACTCAAATTGGCAACGCACTCTGGCAAAGTTGTGGACAACTCCCCATACATTTTGTATACAAAATTTCAGTTTTGTTAAATTTTCTCAAAATGTATGTTTACCCTTCGTTTGAGTTCAACATATGTTTTGTAGAATGCTTTTATACATAACATATCATGAGTTGGGGGAATGGAAAAATGTGACTATGAAGAAAACTGTAAAAATGGGAACATTTGTGTACAAAACATATGGGGAGTTGTCCACACACTTATCAGAGTGCGTTGCCAATTTTAGTTCCCCATAGGAATAAATGGACATCTTCAAAGAGCCGTAGTGTTCTTGTTTCTTACCCGATTATGCTCTAACTTTCAGAGATTATTCTTCTTAATCTCTTCAAGACTATGAAAGCAACATTTTGCTTGGGTTTCATTGCCCTTTAAGAAATGAATAGAAAATTCGCGGAAATCTGGGATATCAGTTGGCGAGTCAGAAATTGAAAAGATCATTCACAGAAAGCGATAATACCATGTTTTGCCGAAACTACAATTTACATTTGATGTTTTGCATGTATTTGTTTGTTTGGCTTGGTAGATATTATTATCTGCAATAATGGACTTTTGTTTTATAACTGGTTCTCTCATTCAAAATATGTATGCGTATCTCAGAAAGTATGGTTAGTATACATGTATAGAAAGGGCACTTTTCAATTTTCACTTCATACTTTCAGCAGTTAAATTGTCCAACCTGGTTGTTATCGTAGGTCATAGAAAGCATTGTTGGGTAAATTTTTCAAAACGATCCACGGCTGTAATAATATCCTGTAATCTGAGCTCAAAAATATTAAAGACAACTACAAATAGAGACTATTTATTTAGTCTCCTGACCACACTAAATCCATCATAATACTAATGGTAATCCTTTTAATAGTGTTGTGGAGTCCACTGACAATAAGGCTTGGTCATGCCCCCCCCCCCCCCTCCCACCGGGCCCCCACCCTCCCTACACCACAACTCTTAATGTGTCTGATTCATGGAACACTAACAAAGTTAATGTATTATGTTTTGATGCATTTTTGTATCAGTGAATGTAATTTTGAAGAGATCTAAAGAAATAATTACATGAACAGATTCAAATTCTTATGTATTTCTTTGTTTTTATTGCTTATGTTATTGTTTAGTGTTTTTAACCAGTTTATTTCATGGTAAACATATATATAAAGTTATTTTGATGCACATTTAGTTTGTACTGATCAAAATATATCATTGTTTGTAATTATTGGTACTATATTTGCTTTTTATACATAAACGCTCCATTAAAAATGTCATTTCCGTGTGTGACGCATCACGCTTTAACAACATTTTTCACAACAACCAAATATGCAATATGCTCAAATTTGGTATCATATGATGCGCAGGAATCTAAGAAAGACGTCCATGAATTAACAAGCAGATATTATTAAGCATCGTGGTGTAATCATGAACAATGTGAGATCGGGACTTCATGACCCCTAAGGCCTAAACCCACCATATAGCTACAGTAGGGGTGATTTTCTTAAAACTCATTCTGTGGGCTTCGAGCAGCTTGTCCGCGAGGTTGTCCACCTAGGTTGTGATCCTAGAAGGTCCTAGAAGCCATTTCTGGTGGCCAACCTTTTACAACAGGCAAAAGCTGACAAACCCCCTTTGCCCTCTGGGTAAATTATAAATTTGGAAGAGGATAATCTCTTAAGTTGGAAAATGAATTGTTGAATTGGATAGACCACGAAAAGGTTGATGATTTAGAAAGCAAAACAAGATTGACAGGACTGTATAATTGTATAAATGAAGGTATTAGAATTTGTTCTAGCTAGAGCATCATATTATAAATGTGGAGAAAGGGACACTAGATATTTCATTAATGCAGTCTAATAACAAGAAAATATCAATTAGTAAACCTTCTTTATATTGTTTGCTTTTATATCACTTGTTCAACCAAATTATTTGTGAAATAATGGAAATAAATTAAAATCAAATCAAATCAAATATAAGCTTTGATCAGAATAAAATTATGCAAGAAATATATATTAAACTTTATGCCCGATCGGAAGAGGAATTTTATTTGTTGATGATTTTTTCAGGACTTGCCAAAATTAAGACCAGATTTGTGTGCATATTATGTGAAGGTAAAATAACAAACGGAGAATGCATTGCAGCTATGAAAGAAATGGCATCTAAACAAAACCGGGGAATGATAGATTAAGTGTTGCATATTGTTCTGACCACTTATAGGAAATTTAGTAGTTGGCTTTATAGCTTTTGGAAAAAAGGAACTTTTTTCATCACAAAAGCAGGCGGTTATTAGTTTGATTCATAAGCAGGAAAGGACCCGTAATATATTAAACGTTATAAACCAATATCTTTATTGAATGTGGATTATAACATTTTGACAAAAGTGCTTTCGAAAAAGATTTAAAAAGTTTTAAATAAAATAATTTCTGTTGATCAGGTGGGATATTTGAAAGGTCGAAACATAGGTGAAGCAATACAAATGATACATGATATAATTCATCATACATCAGTCAATACAATACCTGGATATAATATGATGATAATTGATTTTGAAAAAGCATTTTATTCTGTTTCACATACTTTTTTTGCAGAAGATTTTGACTTCATTTGGCTTTGGACCTTCACTTTGTAGATGGGTGGAGACGCTCAAAGTTGTGTTTTTAATGGGGGCGCATCTATTGGATACTTTGATATTGAGAGAGGTGTTTAGACACGGGGACCCCTGTCCCCATAATTATTTGTTTATACTTTGTATTGAAATTTTAGCCCGTTCAATACATAAAGACCCATAAATTCAAGGATTTAGTTTAATCATGTACAAGCGAAACAAAGCCTTTATGCAGACGATATTACTCTCTTTATTCGGGATTCAAAATCATTTTAAAACAGTAGAGAAACTGTTCGAAAGTTTTGCTAAAAATTCTGGATTGAAAATTAATAAAGAAAAAACGTTTATACTAATGCTAGGCCCTTCTCAAAATAAAAGTATTGTTATTCCATTTGGTAAAATAGTACAAATAGTCAAGATTCTGGGTATATATTTTTCGTTAGATGTTGAAGTTCAGGAAAGGACAAAGTATAAGGAAATTGTGAGTAAAATCAAAAAGTTGTTATCTTGGTGTAAACATAGAGATTTAACTTCAAAGTGACTTAGTAACATTGTCCAAGTCCTCAAAACTTACTTTGAACTCTAGTGGTTCTCTCATACCTTATCATATTCAGATTAATAATAAAAACACGAGACAGGTTTCGGTTTTTCAAATATTTTCCATTTCGTTAAAAAGATATTTGCGATTTGAAGTGTGTCTGTATGGATGGGGACCGGTAGGAGGTGAAAGCCTTTATGTGAACGATCTTCTTAAGCCCATGAGCGCTTGGAAGGAATGCTCCCCAGGGAGTGGAGATGGTGCACACAATGTGTGCTGGTTTGCATTGTATCCTATGACCGGGGTAATACTAGGGTAAAGCGCTATGAAACTTATGTATTTAGCGCTATATAAGTAACTATATTATTATTATTAGTAATTGTCTACGGGATAATTTCATCCGTGTACATAGTAAGTACAATGAGTTAGTGAATATCACTTTTTTTTGTGCTCATATCTCTGCCCCAAAAAACAAACAATTAACGTGAAATTTGTACACATTACTTTGTGGACATATCAGATCACACCAATACACATTGTATTAAAGGAATAGTTGAGTTCTGGTAAAGAGAGTACAGTTTTGGTCAAACTGAATTTTAGTAACCAAAACCTGCACCATTACATTACAAACTAATAGTTATAACTCCACCATGCTCGAAAGGAATAAAACAATACAAATGACTAAGTAAAAACCCTGTAATCATTCAAAAGGAGCCATTCAAACTCAAGAGGGCGCTCTCTAAACACTCATTGGTTTCAACCATTTTAAATGAAATATTGTGCATGTGACATTTTGTTGAAATAGTGATTAGATAGAGAGATAATCAACAACTATCTAAAAACCTCTTTTGTTAATTTTTGAAAAGAGGAAGCATTTAAACAAAATTTTAACGGCTGGTTCAAAATTATCGAATAATTGTGGGGCCCCACAATTATTACAAATGGTTATGTTTATGGATATTTCAGCCATTTCTGAACCGATTTTGATCAAATAAAGTTTATTCTGCCATTAAAATTGTATGCTCTTTCGATTTTGACACTCAGTTTTCCATTATCTCACAAAAAAATATTTTGTGTAGCGCGTCTTTATACCAAAACTCAACTATCCCTTTAACCACTGATCACTTTTTGCACTTGTCAACAAAGTTACTAGATCCCTTTAATGGGGAAAATTCAATTGACAAAAACGTTTATTTTATCAAAATTGATTTATGTATTAGCACTGACACCAGTACCGAATTGTGTATTTAAGACTTTGATAAATTGGTTTTTGACTTTTTGTTGAATGGAAAAGATAAGATTAAACGAAATGTTATGTTCTTGGATTAATGTAGAGGTGGACTTTTAATAGACTGACGGACTTTCGTTTATTTATTTTAGTGCAGAGGATTATGTGGTTAAAGCGACTTTTAACGGGGGATGCAAAGATGGGATGGAAACAGTATTTTAATTATTTAACTAAAGATGTTGTAGGACTTTTGATATTTTATAATTGCAACCATAGGTATATCTGAATAAGTATTGCCAGCATTTTATAGAGGTATGTTGGACGTTTGGATGGCCATGAAAATGTTTTGTTGAAAAAAGACACTTCTAAAAGAAATTATTATTTATAATAATATAATTATTTGTTTTTATTGATGGTAATGTTCCTTTCGATGAACTGTTATTTAATCATTTTTTAAATATAAGTTGCATCATTTTGTTGATAGGGAAGGCAACATAAAATCGAGTGAGGAATTTCAAAGAAATTACTAAAATAATTTTTTTCTTGGTATCCCCCCTTCATGGAAAAATATTTTAAATAAAAATACCCACTCAAATATAGATCGGGAATTAGATATGGATTTTTGTATTCATGAAAAGGTATTTGTTAGATCCATTAACCTCAAAACGTATAAGAGAGTAGAAAAATAATATACAGAACGAAATTTAGAACAGATTTATTTAGCTTAGAAAATGCGCTTTGCATAGTTTTGAGAATTTCAATTTAAAATGCTGACTCTTGAAATTGTATCTTTAATCTGCAGTCAGCCTTAAATTTATGGATATGTGTGATTTTCACACAAAATTAATATAATAGTGGTATCAATATTGTTGTCAAGGCATAATAAAAACAAAACATCATGGCGGCCAGCTACACTCTAAATTACAAGGATTTAAAATTAAATCTATTAGATTTACTTTTAAAACTTTCTTCGGCTGTGGTTAGGGACCAGCCGATCATGATTTAAAATAATTCTTTTGTTGGATTTAAAAATTATAAATCCAGATAGATTAAAAATGAAGCCCTTTTGGATTTGTTTTATGTTAATCTTATTAGGCCCCAGGTGAGTTCATGGCATCCTAATGAATTTTTCATAATCAGTGATGCAGGCCACAATTTTCAGTTTTTAGTTTACTGTGCATGATACATTTACTAAATAAAGCGCTACTCACCAATTATCATGGCAAAAGAAAAAATAGAAGACTAAGAGAGGATTCGAACCCGTGACACCGAGCGTGGAGGTCCACAGCGTGACCACTACGCTACGTAAATCGATGATGGAAAGAGTAGTCTCTTTGTAATCATATCCTTAACTCTTAACCAAAACCGTAATCCTATTTATGAATATTCATGAGTATAAAACTAAGAAAACTGAGCTTCAGAATACCGCAGTAGGTCACGTGTGAAATATCTCTGCTCTCATTCGTCAAATCTCCGATAACCTGGCGTTATTTTCCAATCCTTTGATGGATTGAAAATCACACCTTGGCCTTCGATTAACAATTGCTTTCGCGCGGCTTTTTAAGTCTCCATAGATTTACAAATAATCTAAGTGTATTTATATTTGTTTTAATCCAAGCTACGATTTAGATTTTAAATCCCTGTAATTTAGAGTGTAGGCTGCCAAATATTGAAAATGGTGAGAGAAATGAGATCATATGTTTGGACAAATACACACACACACATACCCTCAAACACACAAAAACACGCAAACAGTCATGCATAAAGACAAACACCGGCTCACAAATGAATATAACTAAGTCATGTATATCCCATTGCCCAATGATATTTATTCCGCAATCACAAGCGAATACAAACGTTTAATCTGCATACAAACATAATTATGTGAACATTATTGTACTGATTATATGCAAAATGCAAGCCCTATGCCTCCGCCACTAATAAGCAATCAATTGCCATCTTTGACATTTGCGTCCCCACCATATACTTATGTAGACTCTTATTATATCATTTATCATATTTGATGTATTCTCAACACAAAACAGGGAACATAGCATTTCTTTAATGCTAAAAAGACTGGACGATAAAATCTCACAGGCGTGGTGCAGCAATGCAATTACTTAGCGTTCGAATATCGTCGAGTAAACATCATTTGCATAAAACACACAACTGTGTACAGCAAAAAGTTTACCGCGTCGATGTCACAAAAACAACAACAGAAAATTATTGGAATCATTACATTGGCCAACAAAAAGCTCTAGTTTGCTTTATTTGATTATGGATTTGTATATTACATCAAACTATATGCGCGTACCAAATAGCCCAGGTATCCGTGGATGAAGGGATTGGGGAGGAAGGGGGTAGGGGGGGGGGGGTTCTTTAGTGATACCTTTGATTTGTATTGATAACAAAATACATCATACGTTTACATATATACAATGGATGAACAAAGTATAGCCAATATAGTATTGTAATTATTGTTCCAATTATAACATACGTTTACATGTAAATACATATTCATGCCGACTTCTACGGAATATTATAATCCGCCTTTTCTGAATAATGAAACAGAGCTTCATGGACCTGGGTAGTATACACAAAATCATAATCACTAAAAAAAAATTGATAACAGACATTTTAATTAAAATGAATTCCAACTTATGAACATTCGATATACTAGTAGGTTGCAAATTTAAATATATGAAAGATAAATGTAACAAATAACTGGAAGTTACTGGGGTAAGTAAAGAACTTATGACTTATTAGGTTTCATTAAATTACCGTTCAAATTATAACATACATAATCCATAAACATATATGAAAATAAATGATCATATTCTAGATAAGATTATAAGTCGCCTTTCTGAATAATGTAACAGAGTTAAGTGGACATTGTGGAATAAACAAACAAAATATAATCACACAACCAATCGATTACAGAACTTTGATTGGAATATATTGTAAACATTCAATGTATGTTGCAAATTAAAATATATGAAACTGTAATACAACAATTAACTGAAAGTTACTGAACAAAATTATCTAGAGTATTTTAAAAGCGATTACTACTGAAATTATGCATTCCTCTTTAAATAACGTAATTCCATTTAATTATATACTTATAAGTAACGAAGCGAAGCACATTTCTGAGTAAACATAGTCAATTAACAAAACACAACAATTTTCCAAAATCTTAAGTCTAAATGTATCTGGACACCACATTCTCAAACATAAAATTACCTCATCTGAATATATGTAAATACAGTATATTTCGTAATACAGAAAATGTTCTAGATATAAAATAATGTTGTTTATTTAATCACGATCAACGTAAATTAAACACTGAGTATATATTAAACAAAATGAAAACTGGACTTCATTGATCAATTAATAAAATAGTCTAGACATTTGTATGCTTATTTTGGTATCATGTTCAAGCCGAAATAATATATTGTCGTCTTCATTTATGTTCTTAATATCATCATCCAGTGGCAAAGATAATGTGTAATTACACGTTCAATGAAAATGGATGGTTTGGCTAATTTCATGAGTTAAATTGTCATGATCGTTTAAAACATTATGTTGGTTTTAAAGTCAGACGCATCAAAGGTAAATATATAGCACTTAGGGGGGGGGGGGGGGGGGGGTGCCACGCCTAACGCTTTTCTTTATATTCCAAAAATGCCCCCTATGTTTTCAGAACAGGAGGGGGGATTTGTTCATGAAAATGATGCTTGAGGAGCGGGTGATAACATTTAAAGGTGGAAGAGGGTCTTTTGGCACTACCCGTCCCCTATCCTTAGTGAATCAGCTGAAGACGCCTCCTGAAATATTGTCACATCCCTTATTATATAGAATCGTGAACAAATCTGAACTTGGACACATGCATGACTACAAAAGGGCGGTAAACCCATTGATGAAGGAAGTTAATCCAGGTAAACGATGTGTGATTTTGAAGGCAACGTTTAGGCTTTGAGGTGATACAAAACTGATCCAGGTGACCCAAGTCGAAATTCCCATAGAAATCCTATGGGTTCCTTATGGGTTTCCTATGGGTCTCCTATGATGTTATATGGGTTTCTAGTATGGGACCAGAATCAAGACCCATATAAAACCCATAGGAATCCCTTAGAAACCCATGTTCCACTTTCCCTATTGAAACCCCGTAGAAACCAATAGGCCTATGGGTTTCTATGGGTCTCATATGGGTGTTGGTTCTATGGGAATTTCGACCTGGGGAATGTCAAAGATACTTCATTTATTGACAGATGAAGTCCGTTTATTTTACTCACACTGTATACTTGAGCATGTCTAAATAATGTATAATTATGCAAACTATTGTGATAATAACAAGATATATACATGTATATAAAACTGTACGTTATAACTGCGCGTGTTATTATGAATACAACGCCATATGTAATCAATTTGTAATATATCGTCCATATAAATCATGACGTCGTTTATGCCGCAGCTTTATCATTATTGGAATTTGTTCAACTTGTTTAATGAACAGTAAACATGATTCGTAGATGACTACTAAATAAAATGATATACAAACAAAAGATTGTGATTAAAACAAGAAATGCGCATTTCCTAAAAAAATGTAATTAGGAACATGTTCTAGTAAGTTAATTTTTTTAAATCCCAAAACTACGGTTGTTTGAATCATGATTTATATATATTTGTTTAGTATTAATTATACGTTGCTTATATGTTAGAACTTGTCATTCATTGAACGTTGATCTATTTTACATTTTCAAACAACTTATTACGATAATGGTTGTCATTTTAGTAATTAGTGGTCTCTCACTATTGCTCACATGTATGTCGTGTTTTAACACTCCGGATGCAATAGAGTAAAGTAATTATGTACAGTTCAACCCATATTATGCACAGGGTGAATTCAAGCATAATTATGTAATGCCTACATACAATGGCAACACATACATGTTCGGATATATGTAACTCTGAAAATTGTTATTCTTAGAGACAAGCAATGGAGATATGAAGTCAGTGTTGAAGTAAGTTGTGTCCTGCTGTGAGACCAATTTTTAGTAAACTCGCGGCCTCGGAATTGGTGAACTCGTCAACACTTTCAGTAGTAATATTTATAAAGCGTTTTTTTTTCAAGTGTAACCAATAAACATGTTATTTTAAGCAACACTATGGGTCATTTCGTACCATATGACAAATCATTAACACAAAGCAGAATCAGAGAGCTTTAATAACTTCCGTAATTAATTTGACAAGAAAGTTTTGACAATTTAAAAGGAAGAGTTAATACTTTCTGATAATATGAAATTTTGAAATAAGTTCTTAAATTCATAACTTATAAAATAGAAAGATTAAATTCGGTTTGATAAACATGTTCAAAGAATTTCAGGGAAAAAACGCATATTGAATATCAATGTACCCATGGTGTCTGCTTCATACTAGATGTCACATCAGCCGAAGTCAGGACATTCGGTCATCAGATCGCACGCATGTCAATCCAGTACCTTAGAAGTGCAGATGAGGGTTCCTAATCACGGAATTCTGCTCCAGAAAACAATAAAAACGAAATTACAAACTATGCACTTTTTTTTTTTTGTATTTCAAAAAAGGTATTTTGGCACTACATTGGAATTAATCAATATCGGCTAATTTTAATAAGTATTTATTATATTAAAACAATTACGATATCATATCATTATTGTATAACTCCATTTTTTCATTTTAACATGGTACTAACCAATCTACTAACTTAAATGTTTTTTCTTATTTGAAATGTATTGCTAGTTTTTAAAGAAATAATCTGTTCTTTGATCAAATTAATAGGCAAGTTAAATACGAAATGATATTAGCAAGTAATGACTCGTAATAGAATGGTTGAAATGCCGCACTAAATAACTTGGACTTAATTTTCAGCCCATATACCTACAAAACAGTGAAGAAACATTCAAAATTATTATATTTCCCATTAAATGATCAGAAACTCACGTGACCAGCGGACATCTCACTTCCGTCCACGACGTACGGTGTCATGAACTCATGGTCAGACCGCTGCGACTGGAAAAGAAAGCGGAATATAAGTAATTGGTCACTTTCAATAGTGCAATAATTTTCTAGTTCTTAAAGCTACCCTTAAAGTGTACCACCACCCAAATATATTATGGTCATAAAAGAAAGGTAACATCTTGAGAAGTCCATTCCACCAACAAATCAGGAAAATATGTTTCCAGAAAAAATATATATAATTGGGAAAAGAAATCACCATACTACATGTGTTCAGGATTTGCATACGAAGACTACCTACTATGTAGGACGAACGCATCGTCCGTGATTATATAGTCTCCAAACGTACGTATTGAATTGGCGCACTCGCAAATGTTTGGGGCGTAAGGAACCATCATGTAATAAGCACGGTAATGTGTAAGTGGTGTGAATTAATTGTATTGTTTATGAAGTACAAAACCCTTTGCAAAATATAAGGCATCTATTTGCTATCACACAACGGTACCAAAATATATAATTATGTGTTGTATTTTGCCTGGAGGTCCCCTTTAAGTATAGATAAAATAGTTTTCTTAGTTATTCTACAACTGTAATTATATTTATCAATTTATTTTTTTTTCTGATTTATTACATCTATAGTTTATCATAATTATGACTATGATGCATAGGTTAATACATTATATATTGGATTTTATCTTTAGATAAAAAGTTATACGATATGAATTCAGTAATACCGGTCCAGGGTGTCTCAGAATTCCGCACAACGCTCTTCTCCGTTCCAGCAGTTCGTGTCGAACGCTCGTCGAACCCGGTCCGAATCATATTGTCACGCAGCTGCTGGTTGCCTTGCAATGTCGTTTCCATGGCGAGACTGACAGCGGCTCCCTTGTCGGACAAGTCGACACTATCATCCCCGGGGTCTCTGGAGGCATGCCCGCTGTGGAACATTGGGCCGTCATGCCCTCTGTATGATGTCCGAACAAGAACAGTAGTATGAATAATCTAGCTGTATTTATTTATCGTATTTAGACAAGGTGGAAGCTGCAGTCCGCGCCAACCCCCCGAAACCGGATAGTTTAAAAGGGCACACGATGTCGATTTCGAACGAACGGCACCTCATATTAAAATTCAGGCAAAAACATGTACATTCTTTCTAATGAAATCATGTACCCACATTCTTGGTAATGAATCAGTTCCGGCAGCTAATTAATTATAAGTGGTTTACCCATTGTGGATTTCCCTCTCACATCAAATCGGGAAGGAAGATATCGGGCAAACCAGGGGCAAACCATCTTTGATACCCCGATTAGAAATGTGTCCACATGTGGATGAACTTACCGTACCATCTCAATCGCTTGGTCATGTTGGTGTCTTCTGTTATTCCTCATAACTGCGTTGCACATACAGCAAAATGCGACCAAGAAAACCAAGGAGCAACATCCCAGAGCTATGCCAATGATAGCAGCAGTCGATAGTCCACGGCGTGATTCTGGTGACGAATGAATTGCATACTAGTAATAGTATTGTTTCTTGTTTGATGAAGATAGTAATACAGAATAACCCAATTTTCATGTCGTTTTACTCACTGTCGTATTTTTAGTCTCACTCTCTTATTTCAATATATATTAATGAATCATACTTTAATTTGTTCTACTACAGTGAGGATACGGGGGGAATTTGCCACCCAGTAATTTGATAAAGACAATACAAAGGTATTATGTTACTAAGTAAATCATTACAAAATAGAAACATAAAGTTTGCCTACCAATGAACTGCGTGACCCGAATCGATCCGAACACGCTACATAATTTGACCTTGTATGACATTAAACAAGGTGGCAGGGCCCATGCCACCTTCTATATAGCAACGCTGGATTCGCCATGATATGATACTCACCGAGGGAGGATTTTTAAGCATTTCAAATAAAATATTCATGATTCAAATTGATATCAACAGAAAGCCCAACAACTCTTCTGTATGAAAATGTAAAATTTATAATGATTTTAGTAAATGGCGGCTGCAGGGAGATGAATGTGGGGGAGCCTCAAAAGTGACCCATTTCAAAACGCTCTGATTTCAAGGCACAACTGAGTCACTATTCATGCGTTTTCAATTAAATTCTTCTCATTCATGGCCAACTCATTCAAGCCGCATTACATCCTCCACACAATGGTAAAAGACACCAACAACAAATCAGAGCGTTTTGAAATGGGTCACTTTTGAGGCTCCCCCACATTCATCTCCCTGCAGCCGCCCTTTACAAAAATCATTATAAATGTCACATTTTCATACAAAAGAGTTGTTGGGCTTTCCGTTGATATCAATTTGAATCATGAATATTTCATTTGAAATGCTAAACAATCCTCCCAAAAGCTCGAAAAAAAAATACAACGCTCTGATTTTTTGTGAACTCCATATTTTGTTTCTGATATGCGTTGAATCGTCTGTAGACCCACCCGGTGCTGTTGGTGTCGACGCCGATGCCGATGACAAGGATATTGTGTTGCCCGAAGACGATTGCTCAGTAGATGTTCTTGTCACCGGTCCTGAAGTCGACTCGGCTGTAATAGTTGATGATACGATTAAAATGTATTTTAGAAACCGTTTTTTTAAGAAGGAACATGATGATACGAGGGCAATAATAGGAAGATTATTTGTTTCCATCGGTCACCGATGGTTATGAGTTATGTTACGTAGAAAATGTTCGACGCCGAGTACATTTACAATTTTCGAGGGCCAGACCAGGATCGGTTAAAAATGTTCGTGGTCGAGACCGATAATTGTCAACATTTCAAAGCCGAGACCAGGATTCTTCAATATTTTCAAGGCCAAGACGATCGGTTATGATGATCGAGACCGCTAAAATGTGGTATCGAAACCAGGTACAAGCTGTAAACGCCCCGAAACAGCAATTTGGTTGGGCAAAGGGGTACGCCTATGATCTTACATAAAAATGTAATGTACATATTTGATACACTACCATTAGATGATGCTTCTGACCTCATTTTATCACTTTTTCATGAACTGCATATCAATCTAAACAGAAATAAAGGAATGCTTACGGCTACATCCTGTTCTTCCGTCTCCAACAAAGCCCTCCGGACAGTCACAAGTGTATGACCCGTCTGTGTTCGTACATCCAGCATTAGCAACACACGGCGAAGAGTCACATTCATCGATATCTAGTCAGTGTCAAAATGGTGGAAGAAATCAAATAATTATGTGCATAAATTATGATCTTCACTGCTGTTCAGTCAATTACTAAGTTGTGCAGTGTTTATCAGATGGCCGTGCTTATTACAACATTGTAAAGCGCGGTGGTACGCATAAATAGTCGATGAATAACGGTATGTTTAATAACATTTAGCTCATTAGATCCGTTCTTATTTGTGTCCTTTCTCTTCTTCTTTATTGTCATGTTCTTCTTTCTTGGCTATTGCATTAATTATTTACGTTGCGATTATCATGTGTTCTTACCTTCACAAGCTGTCCCATTCACTAATCGGAAGCCAGAATTCCTGCAAACACATGATGTCACGTCATTGACGGAAATACATGCAATGTTTGTATCATTTGCACATATGTTGTCTACTCCCAAGAGTTCACAGTCTGTACTTGGATCCACTGCAATACAAATTTATTTTTGAAAGATGAGTTAATTGGTTAAAATTCCGGTATACAAACATGATGCAAAGACTGGTCCGGAGACCAACAATGATTATGGTATAATAACAATAATGCTCAAAGATATTTTACAAATACACATACATCGTGAACAAATAAATGATTATACCAAAAAACAAATGATGCACATTCTTCATCAAACACTATTACAATCATCTTTAAAAATGGAAAATGATTTAAAATATCTCACCCGAACAAGATACCACGTCTCCATCCAGAACATAGCCCGGGTTGCAGGCGCATGAAAACCTTCCGACTTCATTGACACACGTTTGAGCGCAGTTATTTATGCCGGTCATACATTCATTGATGTCTGTGATTAAATACAGAAACAAGCCCAGAAATCAATAAAAGTTGGTTTGTACGAAATAATTCAGCATATATATATTGGGTAAGTATACCGAGACTATTGCGTAACATATGTTATCAAAGCGCATTTCTTTTTGTAAAATACGATAAAGGGTAATAGGCTTAGTGCAATTTGTTTTAATGTGCGAACATATAGTATCTTTCTACTATCTAAAGCTTCCTCTGAGTGTAAACATATCATGGTCAATGAATGACTTATAATGAGTAATGAGCAAAAATGCAATACGATATTTGATTACCTAATATAGCACTCACTTTATACACAATTAAACATATCCCCAGTAGACTTTCAAAATTCGAACACTTTAATCGTACATATTAATACAATAAAATATATATCTTAAAAACAGAACTGTTTCTTTATGTGAGAACCGAAGCTAGAGTTCCAAGTAAGTTTTCTTTGATTTTTAGAATGATAATATATTTATTTGTTTGATAGCTTGGCTAGTGCGTGCGCGTACTTTTGCGTGTTTGTGTATGTGTGTATGTGAGTTTCTTTGCTTTTATGGTTTGACAGGAGTTTTAGCTCTTTGAAAAAATTATACCATAAAATATTTCCTGTTTTTTTTTTCTGGAAAGACGCTACATGTGAATTGCTTATCTTCAAATATCTTAACATTTTAAGATACATTTTGCAAGCTGAAATGTATAATATGCAAGGTAAATGGTAAACATTACGAGGAGCGTTTAATAAGTTCATAGCCCGACCGTGAAGGAGTATAGGCAGTTTGGTTACCTAATGTCGTGTATGCAATGTTGCATATCCCTTGGCCAGTGGTATAAAGCCAAGTCAGTTGTATTCTATTTCTGTTCCAGACTGGCTATCATTGTTGCAATGTTCATTACAAATCACTTGGAAATTGAAGCAGTGCAAGCTGATTAGAGGCATGTTCTGCTTCAGGACATTGTGCCTGCTCACATGAGTATAATGGCCTCAACAAACTCTGACTGCCAAATGGGGTTGTTACTTCTTCCTCTCTATTCCCATAACCTGGCATTGTTAGATCTCCTTCCACGGACGAAGAAATACTCGAAAGTCTGTGCTTTTTCAGGAGGATAATAACAAAAGAAGCCAGTATATAGGTTTCTGATATTTCTTATAGGAGGTGCATGAGGCCCTCCGGAGGAATTCCGAAAAATGCGTGGCTGTAGATGAGGACTACGTGGATAAATGAACACCTGCCTCTATTGATGCTCATTCAAGGTCGGGCTATGATCTTTTTGAACGCTCCTCGTATATGAAAATATAATTCCCATTTGTTTTTTTCACATTCTCACCAATGCATATTCCTCCTGCGTCTTCAAACCCGCCATTGCAGAAACATGTGTAGCTACCGTCGGTGTTGATGCATCGTCCGTTACCACAGATGTTTGGTATCAGCACGCACTCATTAATATCTTTTTTTAAAAACCCGAAAACAAAATGTACATATAAGACTTATACATAATCACGTATAACAGCAAACTTGCCCTGCTCATTCTTTTCGTGAACTGTATATATTAAAAAGCATGTAGTAGGCCTACATACAGCTTTAACGTCATTTAGTAGATCTATAGCCTCATTTAAAAAAAACATTTAGGCGTTTCAATAATCATGCTTTAGTCTGAGCCCATTTCAATTCCTAGATTTATAGTCTTAGATATTAACAGGCCATTGTAATACGTTCTTCCAGTGAAATGATATCCCGGTGAAATATACGACCAAAATAACTCAATGGGTTACTAGATATTTGTAACCTCCCGAGTAATATTTCAACAACTTTATTGTTTGTTCTTGCCTAAACCGTATCAATGCTAGTTTATATTTCTAATAAATACCTTCAACAACCACAATGCTACCGGCCCCCAATCGATCACTATTGACCAAAGCATCAACGAACACATTATCCAGACCGGCGCTATCTATGAAGTTGGTCTCGGGTACATCAACTCTGAAGGTCACTTTGACTTGTGCGTCTTGATTGGTGTAATTGTAGACCGCAACAGAAAGTACGTCACTGAGTTGACTCGTTCCATTCAGAAGAAGAAGAACCTAATTTTAGTGAAAATAACATAAACAAATGCAATTTTAATGCAGTTCTAAATGAATTGTTTCAATCACCTTTGCCTTTAGCTGCCAAATTATCTCATTGTAGAACACAATGCCCGTACGCCGAACTATTATAAATACAGAACATTACATACAAAGGACCCGGGTTCGGCATTTTTTACTACTTGTAAGCATGTAATTTGAGATAATTTAGAGAAAGTAGGTTTGTTGCCATACAATGCATACGATGGTTAACATATCAGGATTTACACATAAAGTGTACATTCGTAAGCATAGGAAGGATGTGTTTCGTGTAAAGGACTGTTGGTATTTTTTCTAGGATAGTCCTAAAGAGACTGTGGTAGTCCTACAAAGGCTGTTGGCAGTCCAAGAAAGGATGTACTGTTGGTAATGTTAACCTGACAGAGGAAGGGGCCATCTGGTTTAATTTGTCTTTAGGAAGGACTGGTTGAGAACCCACTAATCGCTAACAATTTCGTTCAGTATGTTCTGATCGATGTTTATTATGTTCTGATGAATCTGATCGATGTCGACGGACACATTATAAGATATATTTCTTGTATTCAAAGTTTACAACAGGAGTTAAATACCATGTGCTTTAACTTCATTCTAAATTTTGTATCGATAAAAGTGTCCACATTTGTTATGAAAGTAGTATTTTATGCAAATCATGAAATTACTTCATATCTTTCAAGCACTTACATCAAGGGCAAGCTCTGTCTGAACCGTGGCTGAATCGATGGTATCCGGGTAGTAAACCACGCTGTTACCCAGAACGAATGTGAAAGCGACCTTCAGTGACAACGTTCGGGAAACTTTGTTTAGGAAAAAACAATACGACAAGTTTAAGTTATATTTTTGAATTAGACTTTGGTTACTTATTTCCGTTTAATTTGTTATTCAAATTAAATCAAAGAAATCCATGACCTAATACAAATTAAGACAATGCGAAACAAAGATCATTTAACTTTCTTGACGCAAAAAGTAATTATGTTGATGCAATGTATAGTGTTGTTTTCTGATATGTCCATTGGGTAATGTGTACAAAATCAAGATAAATGGACATTATACGGCCGAGCAATAAGCAAAAATGCAAAGTGATAATCACTAACTCATCTCACTGACTTTGTACACGGCTACGACTATCTAGTGGATAGTTTTACATCTGACCACTTCAATCGTTAATACTTTTTAACAAAATGGAAATTTTACAAAATTAAACCTGTCACATGCTTCTAGCGTTAATACAAACACAACACATTATGAGGAAACCGCTAGAGTTTAAGTTAGATTTTGAGAATTTGGACAATGTTAATAGATCCCTTCTGATGATTTTCCCACTATTGATAAGCTCGCATTTACAATTCATACCTATTTGTAACTGTGAATTGCTCTTTTCCTTGAAAATGTACTTTGTAATCATTATCCAAAATATCTGATTTTGTCTTTGTAGTCGTAATATATTGCTTGTAGTGCTTGTTTACAAAAATTATTTATTATTGGCTTATCATGCACGTCCCGAAGTAATATGTTTATGTATTAGATGTAATGTATGTATTTATGTATGTATGCATGTCACAAACAAGTTTCATAAAATGTTAAGATGTTTAATTACTCATTCCTCTTACCACGACACACTCCGTCACCCTTATCTGCACTCATTTCTTGGCAGTCACACCGGAAGTCTCCATTCAAGTTCACACACATCCGATTGTCTGCTTCAATACAGTTGTGAGAATCTTCTGTACATTCGTTAACGTCTAAAAATAAATAATAATTATAGCATACAAATGGAGTTTCAGCTAGGTTTATTGAAATGATTCATCCCGATCCAAACATTTAATATACATAATATATTGGTGAAGTTTTAATTGCTATCACTCTTAGTACACTTTGTAATTTATGTCCTTTTTTGTGCGAGTTGTAAAATAAAAATGTCAATGTATAATTAAGAACAGCGAAGTAATGACTAGATATTCAAAATTAAATGACCGAAACAGTGTACACTTTCATTTGATTCATTACGTTCGAATTATCTAAGTGAAATGTACTTGGATGTGTGTTGCCAATGACTTAACAGTATTACTACTATAACTTTTGCTTATTACCACATTATATTATTATGATAAATATTATCATTATTATACTAACATAATTTTAACATAACTAATATTCAATATTGTTGTTGTTTTAATTGTGTTATTGTTGGTGTTGCTATTATTCTCTTTATAATAATTATATCACAATAATCATGAATAAAAGTACCTTCACAAAGAGTTGAGGGTGGGTTGTTCCTATATCCCGACAAGCAGTTACATTGGAAGCCGGCATCTACGTTCTGACAGACCGAAACGGCTTCATTGCAATCATGTGTACCACCAGTGCACTCGTCAAAATCTAGAGAGATAACACAATTATAAAGGCTTTAAATATTTCAGGTATAACGAATTATATAAAAACAAAATCAAGTTTATCCGATGAACAATTTCAGTATATTAATATTCAAGTGACCCCAGGAGTTTTGAAAACGACCAAAAAATCAATGGACACTGGTGAAAAAATCGGACATCAATTTCACTTTATACTATGTACATATGGAACGCCAAAGAGCTTGTGCTTTATATGTTTAAAACATGATTCTAAATAATGAACTCTTCAAAAACTGTATAATACAGTCAAATCAAAGAGGTAGTACAATTTTGGTAAGGCTGAACTTTACTTAACCAAACTAATACTCTAAAAACACAAAATATACAAATTTCAACAAATTACATACTATACATACAAATATAAGTTATACATGTGGTGTGTACAGTATTACAGTGGATGTGGGGGATCTGCAAAGGATATAAATATCCTGTCGAGGCAGGTCCCTTTGTTAACTGTAATGACTATACAGGGTGGCCCAGAAATAACGGAACGGGGCACTTCCCAAAATAAAGTAACAATATGAACACGTCCATCGGATAGGGTGTCCTTTCCAATGAACAACGAAACCAAGAAAAGTAATTTTGGACGTGTAGTTTTTGTTTTAGGGCGCTTTGAGTGAGACCATGTCGGGTCCCTATTTTTGTCATTGTTTACCAAGTCAGTGCCTGATAAATGAGACTTATTGCCCTACATACCACTGAACACGCGAGTATTCCGCGCGCCATTGTTAGTGTGCATTCAGCTGTGTGCCGAGTGGTGCCGAGAGAATGGACATAATTATGGCGGGCAGTAAGTCTCAAATATCAGACACTGACTTGGTAAAAATTGACAAAAATAGGAACCTGACATGGTCTGACTCAAAGCGCCCTAAAACAAAAACTACACGTCCAAAATTACTTTTCTTGGTATCTTTGTTCATTGGAAAGGACACCCTATCCGATGGAGATGTTCATTTTGTTGCTTTATTTTGGGAAGTGCCCCGTTCCGTTATTTCTGGGCCACCCTGTATAACTAGAATTGAACGAACAAATGATTTTAGTATCTTTGTCGTAGCACCCCCACCATGCTCGAAATGTAAACTAAATTACAAACGACTAAGTAAGAAGTTCGTTATCATTCAAAAGGAGCCATTAAAAAACAAGATGGCGTTTTCAAAAAAGGCATTGGTTTCAACCATTTTTCATACAAGATAATGTGATGTTTTATTGAAGTAAAGATTAAATAGAGAGATCATCAACAATTATTTAAAAAAACGCTTCTGAATATCTTTAACAAATCGCAAGCATTTTTTATTTTATTTTTAAAAGTCATATCATTATTTGGGCCCCAAATAATTATAAAATCAGATAAACTTGTTGATATTTCAGCCTTTTCTGAATCGATTTTGACCAAATAAAGCTATTCTCCCGTTAAAACTGCATTTTTTCTCAAATTTGACACTCAGTTTTTCATTACCTCACGCAAGAATTGTGATGTGCAGCGCCCTCTCTACCAAAACTGAACTACCCCTTTAAAATCATTCCATGACATTTCATCATATGTTTACACATTATTTATAATTGTACAAATGCGTGTAGAATGAAGCTGATCTCATCTTCAGCTCGATTTGAACTAGCTAATATAAGCCGAAAATTTGCATAGAATATTTCGTACAATTAATCAACACATTGCCAACGTCTTTTAACATTTTCTTTATAAACCAACTATTTTACCATTGCGAATAAAAAAAATGGGGCTACATAATACAACAAACAAAATACAAACCAATGCAGTCCGTCCCAGATAGAATGAAACCTTGCAGACATGTACAGATGGCTGATCCGTCCGTGTTACTGCAGTTCTCACTCGGCATGCAATAGTTGGCGTCTAGACATTCATCCACGTCTGAAATAGAAAAAAAACAGATATAAGGACATGAGTGAATAATGTGAAAAACACCAAGCTTTTACCGATCACTGATGTTAACAATGTAAAATTCACTAGTTTATATGTTATTTATTTATTTATTTATTTTCGTATACATTTCAAACTGATCAGCAGCAGTGCTGAAAGGATCAGTGTACATTGATACATTAACACATACATAGTAAAAATAATACAATATATCAATTGTTACATTAGAATTCAGATGAATGTTAACATTCATTTTAAGTACAAAATATACAAAAGTAAATCACTATAAGATAAACAAAGCTACACTATACAAAAAAAACAAATATCAAATCGTGTGCATAATTGCTAATCAAATGCACATACTTATACATATAAATATAAATATAAATACTTATAAATATTTATAAATTACTTATAATTATGATATAGTAATACAAACAAATATCCAATAACAATATTTCAGGGTTATTCTGTTCTGTGAGTAATGTACAGTGCCGGGAAATAACAAATTCAAACGGTCATCGAATAGTACAAAAAATAAAAAATAAATCACAAGATGGACATTTCAATATACCTTGACACGACATCCCATCTCCATTGTATCCCTCGATGCATTCACATGTGTACCCGGGAGCAGTGTTCACACATATCGCGTTGTCGTGACAAGTGTGCAGACGCTCAGCACATTCATCGATGTCGGTGCAGTTTGTGTATGGGTCTCCACGGTAACCAGTGTTACAGGTACAGCTAAAGGAACCTTCGGTGTCATTGCAGTGAGCATTGGTACCACATGGAGTCGATACACATTCGTTAATGTCTGCAAATATAACAGTCAGAAGTATTTTTTAAAGTAAACTAATTTGTCATGAATATATATGTCATCAATCGCTATATGGACATCAATTAAAATGCATTTCACACAATGGGGCACCAATGTACCATGGTTAACTCATGACCTTCCATGCATTTTAATTATGCATATTTTGTGAATGTAGTGTAAATGTAAATGACGCATCGTCATTTTAAGGCAATGCACGATTTTAAATCCGGTTGGGGGGGGGGGGGGGGGCGACACGACACATTCTCAAAAGAGTAATATACATCTCTCAAGGCTACATCATGATTGCTGGTTAATTATATTGGAAACTTAAGTATTTCTATTTTTAATTGGAAAAGCGAATGGTGCACCATCGGAAAGGAGGGTAAATATTACCAACAAATGGGACGTAGAATCTGCCCCTAATCAGTCGGATCACGCAAAACTACCGTAAAAGGGCTATACTCACTATCACATAACATTCCATTGCCCATGTAGCCAGGACGACACATGCATGTGAAACTGCCAGCGTTGTTGGAGCAATCAGCTTTGCTATCACAGTCGTGTGTCTGCGCTTGACATTCATTCACATCTAAACACGATTGGAAAAGTCACATTACATGTGTCAATTTAAGAGACAGTTTAGCAAAAATCTTGCACGATTTGAAGTAAGTTCTAGAACTTAAAGAGAGTATATACCGCTGCAGATAAGTAATGATTTCGTATGTATGATTAAAATATGAGAGCTATTGCCTTATAATAAAATTAGTATAATCACATAAAACATAATTACAGTTGCATAATTACAAGGCTGACCATTGTGATATTCGATTATTGAATATATGGTATTAACCAGATTAAACACACGATGTATGAGAACGATTTCTTACCCACACAGAACTGTCCATTCCCTTCATAGCCATCCATACAGGTGCACATGAACGAGCCCACTGTATTGATGCAGGCAGCATCCGCATCGCAAGGTGATGGGTCGGTACATTCATCAACATCTAAATGCGAGATACAAAGACCGCTCATAATCGGTAAACACAATGATGTGTTGAGCATTATCATCATACAAAACATCGTCTTTACAGGTACAAATGGAGAGACAGATCCACAGAAAGAGCATTGGTGTCGCACGGTGAAATGTCAGTACCTTCATTATAATCAAAATGTGGGTGCCGCAGAACAATACCTTCAACAAATCATGTATATGTCACCGACGAGACAAGGACGTCTGCTCGGTATCAACAAATAATAAATAAACTTAACAGTGGGAGAGTAAATTAACAAAAGCCCAAGTAATACAAATTGAGTGGGAAAGAACGAGACTAATAAGAGTTATTTTTTATAACAAAATTGAAATGTATTACAATACAGATGATACATCATTGAAACCTGCAATATAACCATTTCATGCCAGAGATTGACCTATTGAGTCACCCGGGGGGGGGGGGGGGGGGCACTCAACTATATTGCTGTACACACGCGCGAACACAGGTTTTTCAAACCCACCCTAAGCAAGTTTTATCCATTGGTCAAATGTATACCCTATTCAAGTATTTTCGCGTGCTTTTTTGACAATTTTGCCCCCTAAACAAGTATAACCCCTAAAACATACCCCTAAACAAGGTCTACGTCAATTGCTCTCAATTAAACCTCTAAAAATAATGGAAATGTTTAACCACTTTAAACATTTAACCCTAAACAAGGTCTACCTTAAATAAAAGACAAGTCCGGGAAACAAGTTTGGCGAAAAAGATACCCTAAACGCGTATTTGTTTAACTCCACAAACATACCCTTTTTTCTGATTTTGGCCTTTTTGACACCCTAAACGCGTCACGCGCGTCACGCGCCATGATCGGCAAAAAGTACCCTTTTTACGCGTTTTTTTGGTCGCGCGTGTGTACAGCAATATAGTTGAGTGGCCCCCCCGGGTTGAGTCACGTCACGATTATTCTGGGAAGCTCTTCCATTAAATTGTACATAAGATAACACAATTATCTTGCATCCTGTGATTTTAACCTTGCAAAAGCTTGGCAGGATCTTTAACGGATCTTTAATTTATCTTTTTGTAGGAATAGCGATACGATTATTAACAACCAATTATTCTATCTAACCTCCGCACTCTGCTCCTGGTGCAGTTCTGTTGAAACCATCCCTGCAAACGCACGAGTAACTCCCCTCCGTATTGACACAGTCGCTGTTCATCCCGCATGGGTCCGTTTCACACTCATTCGTATCTGCGGTGAAATTTAATTCAGTATCGAAATGTAAGTTTTCAGTAGGAATATACCACATAGTGTAGATGCGATGGGTACAAGACTTGTTCACATCCAGGGAATTGTTATATATTACGTAGTTTATCATAAAAAAGTTAAATGTTGAGATGTATGTAGTTATAATTATATAATGTTATGAAGACTAATTTCGACATTTATAACGAACCGCGTTTCCGTTAACTAACCATGTGACTCTTCACGAGTGTGTTTGCATCGTTTATCATTGTTCTTGTTTCTCTCTAAATCATTTTCTATGGAAATGAAAATGAACATAGGAAAATGGCATCGCCCAAGATTTGAACATGGTACTTGAAGATCGGGCCATGAGGCATGTGAATGACGGTACTTGCCCATGACATCCTTCATAGTGTCTGCAGTAGTCAGAAGCTACACAACGGCATTTGAAGTTAATTTAATTTCTAGTCATCCCCCAAAGTGAAAACATTTGGATACATCATTAAATTAGGTGAACACAACTATTTAAAGGGCGTTACATTGTCCAAATCCTCAAAATAAAATTGTATTTCTAGCGGTTCCCTCATACCTTGTTGTATTTGTATTAACAATAAAATCATGGGACAGGTTTCGGTTTTTCAAATTTACCTTTCGTTACAAAGATATGTACGATCGAAGTATTCAGATATGAAACCGTGTACAAAGTGACTGCAGTGAGTTAGTGCATATCACATTGCATGTTCACTCATTACTTGGCCATGCAATGTCCCTTTGACTTGAAATTTTCACACAATACCCTGTAGACATATGAGATAACAACAATATACATTGCATCAACCATTCATCACTTTTTGCACATGTCAACAAAGTTAGTCCTAC